>JAVSCE010019957.1:0-65508 GCA_032199065.1 Smutsia gigantea | reverse complement strand
CCTTGGGCATGTGAACAGATTGCCAGGATGAAAGGGCCTTGCCCAGCCTCTATTCCTGGGGTGACATGTTGGGAGTGGGATGGCGAGGTACTTAACTAAGCCCTTGAGACTCAGGGGCCTGCAGAGGGGTAAATTTCAAGAAGATTTGGGAGGTGGGATTACAAGAAAGGAAAGTGGGAGCAGACTCCAGGCTCCAACCTGAGAGCAGGGGTTGGCATCTCTGAGCAAGCACAATGCCAGCTCCCATGATGCCCTGCTTCCTACAGCTTCTCAATCTGCCTATCCTGTCTACATTTCCAATAGGCTGCCTCTTTCCCGCGACTCCCTCCACCTTCTCCCTCTAACACATCTCACAGTCCTCCTCCACATACTTCACCATTCCAGGCCTAAGCAACTCCAAAAAGCCCAGCCCCGGGGAGAGGGAAGGGGGGAGACTAAAGAATTCTTTAGTCTCCCCCTGCTCCCAATTCATTTAGAAAGGAATTACTGGGAATGAATAATAAGGGAGCAGAGTGAATATAGTGCAAAATATGAGACAGGGTGAGGCTTGTAAGGAGGGAGTTAAGATGGGGAAAGTGCCAGATCTGGGACTGGTAGAAGACTCAGAAATAGGAGTGAGTCAGGGTTAGTGGACTGGAAGACGAGGATAAAGGGGGATGTCAGGTCGAAGATGGGGACGGGGACCAGAGAAGGATGGAGTGTCAGGGGAGGAAGAGATAGAGGATTGGATGCTGGATATGGGGGCTGGAAAGAGGGAGGGTGAGGGGCGGGGGTGGGGTTCAGAAGCAGATTGAGGATCAGAGATGGGGAAATTGAGGGAAAGTGGAGGAGGGTGGCTATCACCCCACCTCACACACTTAAAAGAGGGAGGCTATGGTGTCCAGACCCAGTAGGGCTGCGGGCGCTGCTCGAGCAGCACACTGGCTGCGGTGGAGGGGCCGACAGGGGTCGGGAGTCCGCGAGAGGTTTGCGGCTCGGCTGGAAGATGCTCAGTAGTTGAACTGGCGCTGGCACGGCTGGTAGACGAAGCTGCCCTGGTGCTTGGGCCGGCGCGGACGGCTCTCGCGGACGCGGTTCTGTCGCTGCACCACTTTGGCGCTCAGCGCGTGGCGCTCCGCCCGCTGCCGAGCCCGCTGTTGCCACCGAGCCTGGCCCGCCTTCTCCAGCAGAGAAGCCCGCGGCGGCAGAGGGGCGGCGGCGTGGCGCAGGGCCCGGGGCTCCCGACGGGCGGGCGCCAACTCCCTGCGGGGACAGAGCAGGGCTCGGTCATGGCTGGACAGGCTTGGGAGACGGAGGAGTGCGCTGGCACCTCCCCACCCTGTCCCCTACCTTCACCTCGGCGCAGTGTTACCTCTGCTTATAGGAGCGCTCTTCTTGTGGGTACCAGCCCTTCTTCCAATTCAGCTGGAGGTGCTTCCTCGGTTCTAACCCCCGTGACAGGTAAACTAAACCCAGAGCAGGCTTGGCTCCAAACTCCAGTCCGGCCCTGACCTACTGTACAAGCCTCTACAAACGGAGCCCCTTTGGCGCTCCGACCTCGCCCCTCCTATCTACAAACCCAGCTCAGGCCACCTAGTTCATCCCTCCCAAGCCCCCCTCGGCCTCGAAGTCTTGCCTCGCCCCACCCAAGGCCCCGCCTCTTTGCCCTAAGCCAGGCTCCTAGGCTCGTCCTCAACCTTTGGAAGAAACGCCTCGAGCCCCGCCCGTTCAGTGCGGGGCGGGCTCCAGGGCTCGCTCCCCCAGGCCGGGAGCCGGGCCTCAAAGACACGCCTCTAGGCCTCCGGGCTCCGCCCCCGGCTCGCTCACCCCTCGCTGAGGTCGCGGTCAGGCAGGGCAGCGTCGGGGTGCGGGGAAGCGGGCCCAGTCTCCAGCACTATGGTGCTGCCGGTGACGTAAACGGACATGCTCGGGTGCTCGATGAGGAGATCCTCCAGGGGACTGCTCTGGAGGCGAGCGGGCCCGACTCCGGGCCCCTCTGCAGTGAAACAGGCGGGAGGGGTAACAAACCAGCTCTCGTCCATCAAGGAGGGCGCGGGCGGAGGGCGGCCCGCGGGGGCAGCGGCGGCCCCGGGGCTGGGTGGAGCCGCGTAGCTGTCTACGGGGCGCAGGAGGGGGAGCCATGCGGAGGAGGGGGCGCAGCGGGGAGGGACACACACACACACACACACACACACACACACACGGGACACAGATGGGCGGGGAGAGAAAGGGCGACGTTAGTCAGACCCGCCACCCCGCCCGCCGCGTTCACGGGCACCCCGAACTGGAGTCTTGGCGGCCCTAAGGCACATGAGGTGTGGGCCCCAACCGTGCGCCGCCAGGGGATGGCCCGCGCTTGCACGGGATGGGGCCCTGTTACCCCACCTCCAGTGTCCCTGCCTCAACCCGTTTGCCCAGTAGGCCTGAGGGAACTCCGCAGTCCCCCAACAGCTCCCTTCCTGTCTGCTGCTCGGTCACCTGCCCTTCACAGGCCCAGGAGCCAGAATCAGAGTCCTGGCCCCCCACACAGGCCTCACCCGGCAGATCAATGATGAGCCAGCCGTCCACTTCATCCTCTTTGGAGACGAAGGCTTGAGTGCAGTCGGGGTCCTCGGGGGGCGGGGGAGTGCTGAAGAAGAGGCTGGTGAGGCGCTGGAACATGGTGAAGGGAGTAAAGCAGCCTCAGGGGGGCGCCCTACGGCAATGCAGAAACCTGGGAGGCGTAGAGAGGCGTTAGCACCACCACCAACTGAAGTCTACCTCCACCACCTGGGGGGTATGTGTGGAAGCTTCTTTGCAGTATGTACGCTTTCTGGTAAGTCAGCCCGATTGCAGGCTTTTGTATTTTATATGTGACCTTAGGAACTTCTTTAACTTATCTGTGCCTTAGTTTTCTTGTCTGTCAAATGGCAAAGAGTACCCTCCTCTGGGCCCTTACAAGAATTAAATGAACTAATAATAGTATCCTCCTCTGGGCTCTAACAATAATTAAATGAGCTAAACACAAAATGCTTAAAACAATATCTGGGCACAAAGTAAGCATTCAATAAACGATTCAACTAGTTATTATGAAAATTATTGCATGCTCTAGGGACATGAAGGAGGTATATATATGACCAGACTCCATCAAGGAAGTCCTCTGGAGGATTGACCACCCAAGATGGATCTTGAAGAATAAATAGTTCTCCAGGCAAGGAAGAAAATGCCCAATATTGTGATTTTTTATTATCATCAACATAATATATTTAACATTCATGTGCCAGGTACTGTACTAAGAACTTTACCTTTATCACCTCATGTAATTCTCACAAGTTTACTAAGTGAGTATAATTATACTTTTTTACAGGTGAAGAAACTGAGACTCCAGGAGGTATGGTAACTTGACCAAAGTCCCACAGCTGGTAAGACACAGAGATAGGATTTGAACCAATTCAAGTCAGATTCCAGAGGCAGCACCGATAATCACTATACTTCATTACCTTTGCTGAGTGTCTGTCTGGATTAGGCATTTTAACTTGGTGGTCAAGGGCCATGGTCCATATGTATTTTTCTGGGAAGAAGGACCTTGATTCCCATCATGATTTCTTAAAGAGCACTCAGTAATCCCAGATATTAAGAACCACTATTGGACCCTGTGTGGCTTGAAAAGTGCTGGGTAGCAGAAATCCCACAGAACCACTACCCTGTGATCATGCAGGCCTTGTGTCTGTCTGAGGAGGTTGAAGATACTATTTCTACAGGCCCTCCCCACTCTTATCCCTTGTTCCCAAGCTTCTGCTCAAGGGCAGCATCCCTTGTGAGGAGGAGGATCAGGTTGCCTGGCCCCAGGGAGACAGGAGGTTAGTGGGAGGTGATGATAGAGGCAGAGAACTATCAAACCCCAGGAGCCCTTAAGGGTGAGCACTGAATGTTAGACCAGGAGGACTCAAACCCTCAATTAGTCCTTCTCTGAGTGAAGATAAGGAAGGAGACCCCTTGCTCCAGGAATGCAGACACCAAGGAGGTGGCTGTAGATCTGGCCCTTGCCCTACCTCAGCCTACCTCAGGACTAGACCTGGGCTAGGGGTCCACTGGATGTCCCTAAAGCCTTACCCTCCACATTTCTCCCAAAAAGATGGTTAACAGTTTGCTACTGAGCCACTTGTCACCTTTCTCTAAGGATATTTCCACAGTTCCTATAGAACTCCCTGGGGGCATGTCCACACTTCCATTCCATGTGGCATTCTACTCTTACTGCTAACCCACATACGGTATTTCTGTTTGTGGATACCTCTCCCAGTCCCTGGGAATGTTTTCAACTTGCCACATAGAGGTTAGAATCACATAATCTCTATACATGGAGAGTATTTCCACATTGGCAGGCCCATTGTGGGCTCCAGAAGGAAGTGTTCCCTGGGTGCTAGCTTCCCTAGTGGGAGATCCACAGGGATTATGAAAGGGTGGTCTACCCCCAGCTAGTGCCTGCCCAGCAGAAGCCACATATTCCAACAACCCATCCATAGCCACAGGGAGTTAGTGACTCAATTACCAAAAATCCAGAAAGTATGGCCCCTCATGAAGAAAGAGAAGACTGAGGCCTTTATGAGACACACCCTCCTTCTAAGGACTTACTACTCCATTGAGAAGATGAAAGGGAAGTTTAGAGCTGTTTTAGGGACCCTCATATTCATCAACCTGTTTTTCAACCCGAGCAGCAGAGGACATAAGTCTATCCAAAGACACACAGCTAGATGGTGGTGGGGCAGGCCTACCTCTAGGTCCCAGAGTGTACACAGTTAATCCCTCAAAATATAATGATGCAGGGGAGATAGGGAGGTCAGACAGGAGTCAAACCTTGATCGAGTCACTGCCCACCTTAGAGCCCCTCTGCCCAATGGGGTTCCTGACACCAAGATTCTTCGTGCATTTACCAAAGCACTCAAACTGTGTACTAGAACCTGCTCTGGGCTTTCTCAAATTACCTACAGATTGAGGTAAGGGAGGCTCAGACGGGAGACTCCCCACCCGAGGTCACACAAGTCAGTGACAGAGCCAGGAGTGACAGTAGCACCAGCCAGCCAGTGCCTGCTCCCTCTCTTGACCACTGGGGGAGCCTCCCAGATTTTCTTTCCCAGCCCTGCCAGCTTCCTGGTTCTCACATTCCCAGGCCTGCTCCTGGGAGAACTATTCCCTTTAATAACTACAGCAGCTGTGCCAGGAATAGCACTTGAGCCCCAAGCCACCTTTACCCGAGCCCATCCTTGAGCAAAACCAGGCTGGGATGGGACTCCTGGCTTAGCCTCTAGGCCCATCTACTTAGAAAGCCATATGCTCTCCTTCTACCCCTCTCCTGCCCCTCTGTGAGCATAGAGAGGAGCAGCACAAGCCTTGTAATCACCAGCACTAGGCCAGGCCACAGGCCACAGCTTTCCTAGCTGACAACTCTAGAGGTTGGGGTGGTGATAAAGGGCCAAACAGAGGGGAACACTCACCCCCCACCCCACCCCAAAGTCAGCACTGGAGACACTGATGCAGCCAAAGACTCACCTTTTTGTGGTCAAAAGAGCTGGGAGACAGCAATTTTACTGGGCTCTGGGACTCCAAGGGACAGAGTGAGGGTCAGTGCCATGGAAGGGACCCAATCTCCAAAGACCTCCTGGAAAAATATTGATAAGTGAGAAGAACTAGGAGCCCTATCAAATTTGGATGGTGCTGGGCCCAAGGTAGAGACCCCAGTGGAAGAAGGATGTTTAACTTGTTAATTTGTATTGAGTTCCAACTAGGCATGTGCCCATGGCTAATGCATCTGTCACTCAGTAGGCATGACTCTAATTGCGTGGATGACCTCGAGTAAACTGCTTCCCCTCTCCAGGCCTCAGTTTTCCCTTCCATGAAATGGGGTCTAAGACCCTTTCAGGGATTGGAGTGATGTCAGCTAAGGCGCTGCCCACATGTCAGGGATTAGGAGGACATTATGTCAGTTCTGGAGGTGCAGAGCCTGGAGCCAGCCACCATCTGGCACTGCCCCAATGACCTGCAGCTGGAGTTCCAGGCCATCCTTGAACTCCTGACGACTCCTATCCCCCAACCTAGACCCGGCAGCGCCGTCGGAACCGTTCTCAAGTCGCAAGGAGTAAGTATAGGAGTAGAGGCCTGAACCCAGGCCCTGGATTAGTCCAGAAACTGCCGAGGCCCATCCGGTCCCGCTGCCTTTCTGAAGCCCTCAGCCACAGGCCCAGCACCGACCCAGCGCCTACAGGGTCACGGGAGGACAGGCGACCCGAGCCAGGGAATGGGGGTGGTACCGGCCTTGGTGACGTCTCAATGTCATATGCAAATAGGGACACGTCATGGTCTACTGGGGGTGCAGCAGCCAATCGGGAGGCGGGAGTGCAGTCCCAGCGGCCGCCGGCTGAGATAGACAAAGACCCGAGAGCTGGGAGCGCGGGCGTGTCCTGGGGCGCGGGGATCCCTCAGGCCAAAGCTGGTCCGGACTCACCTGGGGACGGGGGTTGTGCGGCGGACGGGGCTGTCTCTGAGGTAGTTGTGCTTGCAAGGCGTCCGGGGTCGGCGGCTTATCTATCACAGGCCGAGCCGCATCGCGGGGGCTGTTGCTGGGGGAGGCGCCCGGGCTACGGGTGGACGCTCGCGGCTGCTGCGCTCGCCCGCGGGGCTTTGAGTTTCTGCAGCCGCTGCTGCTCGGCTCACAGCACAAATTGGAGTGTTCAAACAGCTGATTGTGATGTCACAAAGGGGCCCGCCCGCCTCGCGTCACCGGGTGGCGGAGCGGTGGCCAATCCCAGGCTGCGGATCCCCCATCCCCACCCCCTCCACGGTTGGCAAGCTGGTGGCTCTGTCCCAGGAGCCCGACTCCGAGCGTCAGGGGGCAGCCCAGAGAGGCCACTGCTGGGAGCTTGGCCCCCAGCCCTAGGGTGACCCCCAGAATCTCAATGATTCCTATGGAATCCCCATCTTCCTGCACTTCCTTCACGTATCCCGGCGCCCTCTCCCCTTCCACTACCCCCATATTCTTCCACCTGCATCCTATATCCGGGTCCCCTAATCTGTACCCTTTTCTGCACACCAGGTCGGTGCACCTCCATTCTCTGAACCACCCTTCTCCCTGCTCCCCTCCCTTTTCTGTCTCCTCTCTTCACCCTCTGCTTTTCCACCCCATCTTTCCTCAGCTGGGCACGCTTAGGTGGGGGACAAAACCCAGAGGAGCACCCGGGTGTGTAGAAGAGTTGACTAAAGTGACAGAAAATTTTTTACAGAGTAAAATTTAGAGAGCAATTGCTCTGGGCTGAATAAACATTTGCCTTGAGGTGGCTCTGTGCTGGGACGTTTACATACTTTATTTAATCCACATTGCTGCTGGGGCTGGACAAAACAGTGACATAGCAGGGAATATTAGTCCTGATTACACCGGGAAACCGAGGCTAACAGATTTCACTGTAGTAATGTGGATTCATATTCAGTAGCACATCAACAAATACTGATTGAGTACCTACTGTTGCCCCTCCCAGCCACTAACACATTCATTGAACACATACTGAGTGCTAGATACTGTGCTATAGCACTTTATGTATTTTGATCTTCACAACAACCCCAACGGTGGTAGTATCCCCATTTTCCTGTTGAGGAAACAGACTCAGAGAGCCAAGCGACTTCTCAAGGTCACAAAGCTATAGTAAATAGCAGAACCAGGCCTAGAACTATAATTGCTGGCCCCAACCCTCTCTACTCTCTACATGTACCAGATTATCTAAACTCCACACTGCTTCAGCAATCTCAGGGAGACCTAGGCCTGCTCTGACTGCCCCAAACTTGCTGTGTGACTTCAAGCAAGTTATGTTACCTCTATGGGCTTTGATATCCTTATCTGTCAAATTTAATATATCCAAGCTTCCTTCTAGAGATTCTTTCAGACTCTCAGGATTCTGCCATTCCCATATTCTTGACCCCAGGCAGTCCCATGACCTAGGAAATGCCTGAGGAGAGACCACAAACACACATCCTCAGAATCTCCAGGGCCAGAGGTGCTGGGTCCTCTCTCAGTAGAGCAGGGCTGGTGGGGGTGAGTCTGAGAGCTGCCCATTTGGCCCAACAGGAGGCAGGGGTAAGCTAAGCCAGAGCTTCATGCTCTGGTGATAAAATCCTGTCCCAACCTAGTCTGAAACCCCAGAGGGATTCCTCGGCCCTAGCAACTAGCAGAAGGAGCCAGGAAATAATACCCAGAGGCTTGGGGCTGGGCGTGGTAGGGAGAAGATATCAGCAAAATACTGCCAAAACAGCCCTTGTAGTGGTGTCTGCAAAATATTCTGTGCAACCCTGAGCCTCTGCTCATCACACCTGCTTCTGCTAACCTCATACTCTCTTTTGGCCTCCTTGCTGACTTAAATAATTAAAACATGCCTCTTCTTCTGTCACACCCTTTGCCTGTTCTAAAACCTTCTGTGGCTCCCAAAGTACTACATTTCAAAAGTTCATGACCTTCCAGCTCCAGCTCTCCATCTCCGTCCTTCCTTCTCCTACATGCACTTTGTGCTAAGGGCAAACTCCTCAGTATGTCTTCAATACTCTCCCACAACCACGCTTTTGCCCAGGCTCTTTCCCCTGCCTGGAATGCCCTCTTTAGGCATTTCTGAATTCATATCGTTCCTGTCTTCAAGGTTCTATTTACCCCTTTTTCCTCTAGGTAGCCTTCCCTGTTCTTACCTATGTGTCCGGAGCTATCTTGACGGGCAGTCATGTATTTGTTTAATAGACTTAAGTGATGATGGCTAATTTTGTGTGTGTATGTGTCTTCCCAGGTGGATGGCTGGTATCCTAAAGGCTGAATCTCTGTCTATATACTCCCCTCACCCAGCCTGTGCTGGGCCTGGCAGAGCAGACTCTAATCAAAGGCTCAGCAGTTACAGCTCAAGAAGGGTGGCTGGTACAAGAGTCTACAACTGTACCCTTTACCCTGGTAAAGGAGTCAATTATGTTGGGCATAGGGTTCTGGTTCCCCAAACCCAGGGAAGTGGGGTCCTGGCATATACTCTGATACCCTAAATAACCTGGATTCTGTTCCCAGCCTTAGAGGAACCCTGTGCACAGGCTGCTAGGACAATCCAATTCTTCTATTTCTTGTTGCCTCAAGGGTACCCAAGGAAGTAGGGGGCTGGAGCCCAGTGGAATTCTGTCCTAAAACCCTGGGACTCATACCTCTCCACTACAGAGACTTAGTATCAGAGCTGGAGGAAACCTCAGAATTCAATTCATTCAAACTCATTTTATTGGTGGAGAAACTGAGGCACAGAGAGGTCAAAGTACTTGATTAGAATTTTAGAACAACAGAGCCATCTACTGATACTGCCCATTAGTATTCTGAGACCCTGGTGTGGGCCTGGGAACTGTAAAAAGAGGTAGTGGGCACCATGCTGGAGGTAACCTGGAGTCTCATTTTCAATCAGACAGGTGCCAAACCTGTGTACATATATGGATAGACATGGGCATCTGTGCCTATACATTAAAGCATCCATGTACAAACATGCTCACATGTGCATATGAGCTCACACACTCAGGGCTAACAGATGCCCATGCCCATCCAATCCCTGCCTAGATATAAGCAGCTGCCCAATTTTATGAGCTCAAGGAATGGAGGTCAAGAGGCTACCTACCCTTCTATTCCTGTCTGGGCCTTCGGCTTGCCCTCACCATACCCGAGGGGTTCCCCAGTGGCTTGGGGCCTCCACTTCAAAGGGCAAAGATGTGTCAGCTTGGGTGTGACGCTCACGGGACCTTGTATGAGCCCTCTGGAGAACTGGCTCACCTTTCCCCCTTCCCTTCCTCCCCATCAAAGACAGAGGGAAAGGCTGAGACAAAACTCAGTGAATAGCTTGGAATCTGAATCAAAACCAGCAAATCCTGATCACTGTAGAAGCAGCACCACCCACACATCACAACTAGCTCAGGATCTACAGAGTTAAATAATTAATATTAATGACAATACTGTTGGGATTTCTATATGCCACGTACTGTTATTTATAAGTCCTTACCTGTGTTAAGTCCTTTAATCTTTACAACTCTCTAATGTCGGTAATATTATTATTCCAATTTTGCTGGTGAAGAAACAGAGAAGGGAAGAAATTTAATTGGTAGAACAAGCTAGGAAACAGAATCCCCAGAATCACCCAACAGATTGGCCTACACCTTAACAAGGGCCATATCCCCAGAACTTCTACTCAGAAAGCTTTGTTATTCAACCCAGAAATGTTTGAACTGAGGATAACTGCTTTGTGTGTGTGTGTACCATGAAAAAGACCTTGGGCTGATTGTCAGTATATCCAGATTTCAATCTTGATTCTACCCTGGGCTCACTTCCTGCCTGGCCCTGGGGAAGTCACTTTCTTTGTCTGATTTCAGTTTTCCCATCTGCAAAATGGCTGGCTTCATGATTCCTAAACAGTACCTCCACCCTAACCTTCAGGCATCCAGGTTTGTTTGTGTGAACTATGCTTAATGCCCCTGACAAAGGGGAGGTGATGATCAGGACAGGATTTATTTCAGGAAGAGGGAGGGAGGTGGCAGGAAGCCAGATGCCTGACTTAGCTTTAGTTCATTTACTCATGGTGTGAGGGTGTGATGGTGACTTTGGGGTTCCATGTGTGTGTTTGTGAGTGTGGACAAGTATCCAAGTGAGTTGCTCTGTTGTGAGTGCCCTGCATGAATTCCCACATTTAGAACTTTTGGAGGGAAATGGTTGTATCCCTCCAACTTTGAGGCTAGAGAGGAGAGAGTGGAGAGCTGGGTTCCCACCTGCTGAACTAGCCACTCTCCTAGGACCAGATGGACTCCCTGATGCTCAGACCAGTGCCCTTTCCTGAACACAGCTTTTCCTTTGCTCCCTACTACCTCCAGGCTGCAGTTCACACTGCTGGCCAGGCATCCTCACCATGCAAATGATCACATTCCAAACCACCACCAGTTTTCCTACTTCCAGGATTTTGCTCTTGCAGTTTCTTCCTCCTAGGGAACCCTGTCTCACCCACCTCATCTCCTGTGTGTAGACCCTCTCTATTCTTCAAGACTAATGTAATCAGCATCTTATATTTATTGAGCACTTACTATGTGCCTGTAACACTCCAAAATGGACACTGTTGTTATCTGCAATTTACAGATGAGGAAATCGAGGCTCAGACTGCTCAGGCCTAAGATCACAGAGCTAATAAGTGTCAGTGCACGTTTCTGTATGTTCAATTAGGTATAGAAGTATTGTATGTGTCCCAAAGAAAACAAAATCCCTGATTCAAAAAGATACATGCACCCCTATGTTTATCTCCACACCGTTTGCAATTGCCAAGATACAGAAGCAACCTAAGTGTCTGTCAGTAGATGAATGGATAAAGAAGATGTAGTACATATACACAATGAAATATTATTCAGCCATAAAAAGAAAAGAAATCCTGCCATTTGCAACAACATAGATGGACCTAGAGGGTGTTATGCTCAATGAAATAAGCCAGGCAGAGAAAGACAAATACCATATGATTTCACTTATTTGTGGAATATAAAAACAAAGCAAAACAGAAGGAACAAAATAGCATTAGACTCATAGACACTGAGAAGTGACTAGTGGTTACCAAGGGGAAGGGGAGTGGATGGGGTGGGGAGGAAGGGAGACTGTTGAACCACTGTGATGTACATTTGATAATTTAGAAATATATATACAATAGCCAAAAAGAGAGGTATTGTGTGTATATGTATACAATAATGAATAGCATAAAAATTACAAAGCCCATGTGTGAAAAATCTAGTATCTCCTAACGTAAAATCATTTTCTTAAAAAGCAGACACTCCCATGTTGGCCTTGAAGGAGCAAACTGCTATGTTGTGGAGAAAGCCACATAGCGAGGACCCAAGAAGGGTCTCTAGAAGCTGACAGTGGTCGCCAGCTAACAGATAGCAAGAAGATGGGAATCTCAGCTATATGGCTGCAAGAAAATGATTTCTGCCAACAACCTGAGGGACCCTGGAAGCCAGACTTAACCTACTTGATCTCCAGGTGAGGAGACAGCCGGCCAATACCCTGATATCAGCCTTATGGGTCCCTGAGCTGAAAACCCAGAGTTGTGCCTGGACTTCCGACATACAGAACTGTGAGCTATAAATGGGTGTTGTCATGAGTCCCTCAGTTTGTGGAGATTTATTACACAATAATAGAAAACTGCTACACATGTGTTGAAAAGTGTTTTGCATGAAAGTGAAGAGGCAGCTTTAAATACTAACTTTACTCTGGTAAATTTTGTCTTAGTGTAAATATTTTTGTGAAACTCATAAGAAATAGTGTTATAACTAGGAAAAATCATTTTTCCTATTTTTTTTTCTTTTTCCAAAGTTATATAGTTGTAACCGAGTAAGATGAATATATGAGATGCAACTCCAGGGTATATATCAGCCAAATGGCACTTCCTCTGGGAAGTTCTCCAAGATCTCTTTGGAAAGAAGTAAAACTTCTCCCCACTTAAAGCTCTCAAAACACAGTCTGCCTATCTCTTAGAGCCCTGCAAACTTTAAATTCACCACACAACTGAGGAATGCCTGGGAGACAGAAAGTAACTTTTCTATACTTGAGAAGCTCACATTCAGAAACATAATCAGAAACATTGTAGTACCAGGAAATTAAGGATAGGAAGGTGGGTAGAACAAAGTGCTAGAGAAATAACCCCCACCCAAAAAAACAAAAAAGGATTCAATGAAGGCTTCCTGGAAGAGAGGACATCTAAGTTAGGCTTTGAAGGATGAGCAGAAGCTTGCCTTGGGGGCAGTTAGGCTGAATGGCCTGGAATATGATTTCAAATCAGAGCCCTGCATCCTTGTCTTGGCTCTGTTTCTGACTTGCTATGGGACTTGGGGTGACTATCCCTCTATAGACCTCTGTTTCTTTGTCTGTACAATGGGAGTGTGATGGGGAATTCCTTTGCCTGCTCATTTTTTTTCTGCCCATGGCTTTCTAATGAGAGTTTTGTCTTGTCTGCTTTTCTAGGCTTTTGAGATACGGAACTGGGATAGCAGGGTGACAGAGACAGGATGGAGAGGTGAGAGAAGAGGGAAGGAAAGAAAAAAACAAGGTTGTGGGAAAGGGCCTAGGGGGGATAGTTTTTAATGAAAAGTGACAGGTTTGGTGAGTGGGGAACACTGAGTGGCAACAGTGGGGCATGAGAGGATTAGTACGAACAAAGGAGATTCTAAAGAATGTTGACATGGATTAGAGACCTTTTGATGTCTTGAGAGTTACAAATAAATATTAGTCATTTTTAAATTAGTTTTAGGAGTTGAGCTATTTTTCTTGGATTTAATACAGTACATTTTTATCCATTTTTGAATAGGTTAAAATTCACATGACTCAAAATCCCAGAGAACAAGAGGATATTTCCACTCCAGCACCCTCCAATCAACTTCCACTCCTCAGGGGTGACTGCTGTCACCAGCTTCTTGTGTGAATTGTCAGAAATACTCTGAATATACAAGAATATAAAGGTATATACAGTCTCCCTGTTTTGAACACAAATGGTAGTACTATGCACATTGTTTTCAAATTTACTTCTTTTAACTTAATACAATTTGGAAACCTATCCCTAATAGTACATACAGAGCTGCCTTATTCTTTAACAGACATGTACTCTTTCATTATATTGTAGTAGGGATAGATTAAGGTTATCCAGTCAGTCCTCTGTAGCTGAAATTGAGTTTGATTTCAACAGTTTGTCCTTTATACTGCGTTCTCGAATGTGACATTGAAGGTACTAAGCCTGAGCCATGTGGGGCCCCAGGATTTATCCAGGTTCTGGGGGTCTTTGGGCTCAATGGTATCTCAGGATCAAACTTTTCCCATCTTGTTTTCCTTTGGTTCTACGCGCCCTACCCTCTCGGCCTGGAATGATGGCCTCAGCCCTTCACCATGGCCTGCTCTCTGATGTCCTCAGAACCCTGCCTGCCCCATAAAATCCTCCTGGCCCAACTCCCTTGATTCTAGCCAAAAGTCTACCATCAGGAGCTTTTGGCAGAAAACCCAGGGATAGAGGTCTGGATGGAGTTTAAATATTTATTGACCAATTCCTAGATTTGCCTGGGTCTCCCTGCTTATTCTCCATCTGCTTGTCTGGTTTTCTGTGGATTTTGTCCTCCCTGTCTGCCAGAGGAATTTACTGGATCTATTCTAAGCTCCTGGGGGCAGGACCTTACCTGTGAGCCTTAAAAACAATATGCCTTCTTATAGGAGAAGAAACCCTTTCACCTGTAATGGAATTGCTTGGAATGGTTGTTTAAAGATCATCTAATACCCTAAGCTTGCATATGAGGAAACTGAAGCCTGGATAAAGTAGAAGCATTTGCCCAAGGTAACAAAATGAGTGAGTGAAAGGGACAGGACAGGAACTTAAAGCTTCTACCTCCAATTCTTCCCTCTTCACCTTCTCGTCCTAGAGTTCAAACTCAGTCAACCTTTATTCTCTCAAAATCTAGTACGTAAAGTTAATAGAATTGTGGTATATTCACACAATTCAGCAATAAAAAGGAATAAACTACTAATACCTGCAACAAATATGGATAAACTTCAAGATAGCATGCTGCATAGAAAAAATGAGATGCAAAGAGTATATACCATGTGATTCCATTTATCTGAACTTCTAGAACAGACAAAAGTTATATATACCAACAAAGCAGAGCAATAGCTACCTCGGAGTGGGTGGAAGGACTGAGTAAAAGGATAGTGAGAAACTTTCTGATGTGACATAAATGTTCTATATTTTGATTGCGGTATTGGTTACATGGCTGTATATATTTTTCAAAACTCATACCTCTACAAAGTTGGTTTGAAATGGAAAAAAAAGGAACATTGAAATATATTTATTCATAAATAAATTTAGTTAAGGAAATACAATGTGACCAGTCACCTACATGTACAAAGTCAGCCTTGATCAAGTCATTTGAGAAGGGCAACTTTAGCAGTTCATAAGTCACAGGTTAGATGTTTTCCGTCTTTGAAATGAATTTGTTAGATTTTGGTCAGAACATCATTTTTCTTAGACTTTTGTTATAGAACTTCCTCTATTGTGACAACTGTTTCTGATTTGGGTTGGATTAGAAAGCTAGTGATTAATACTTCTTTGCTCTATTTCCAGATGATTTATTGACTTGCCAGATTTAATTTTTCTTCTTCAGGGAATTTCAAAGATTTCCAGTTCTGTCCTCTAAAAGAAATGTATTTGTGTAAGTAATACATGTCATGGCTAACATTTATTGATTGCTTTCTATGTTCCAGGAGGTATTCTGTAGGTTTTTAATGTAATATCTCATAGCTTCACAACAATCCTATGAACTACTCTTCCTATTCCCATCCTGCAAATTTGAAAACTGAGGCACAGAGAGTTTGAGTTATCTGCCCAAGGTATGACAGCTACTAAGTGGGGTATGAATCCTGTCAACCTGGCTCCAGAGCTCATGTAAGTTAAGGCCCTATTCGAAATTGCCTATCAACAGGACTTAACAGTGAGGGGAAAGCCCTTTTGCCTCAGGATCCCTTCCTCACTAGTGCCAGACATTCCACCATTACTGTGTCTTATCTTACAGTTAAACATTGGCCTTTTTAAATGCCTCCTAAAATGCAACTAGTCAAGAAGGGGATGGGACACTAAATCCCTACTCATCTAGTTGGATGGGTTTTTCAGATGCCTTCTCTCCACTGAATGAACAGAGAGACACAAATTGGGAGGTTGGGAAGGGGGGCAGAGCATTGAAGGGAGTGAACAGAGAGGTATCAGAGCCAGAGTCCCAGTTTTCCTGGGCTGGCCCTGCTCAGCCTCATTACTGGTGGGTCCCTCTGGAACATGACCCTATGTTTCATTGACTTCGGTTCTCAGTCCAGAACCCTGGGGACAGGGAGCCAAGTGGGTGAGAGGTGACAGGAGAGCCTCTGTGGAAAGACGCTGGGAGTAGCCCAGGCCCCTCCTGAGCCAGGGTGTCTTTGGGTAAAGGCAGGTGGGACAAAGGGCCTGACATGAATCTTTTGGAAGAAGGAAGGTCAGCCACACTCCTTTGTCTTAGTGTGGTTGTATTCTATCCACCTGAAGTCAATTTTTAAAAATTAAAATGTATTTTAGTGATGTACATTTGAAACCAACATAAGATTGTATATCAACATTTTAGTTAAAAAAATTAAAATGTATTTTAAATGATGCAGCAACTTACATAAATATTGTATAAAATCTAAGTAACCCTTGTAATTTAAAAATATATATAAACATAAAATTCAAACAATCAAGATAAAATCAAGGTCACCCCTGACTACTCCTTGTCTGAGAGACCTTCCACCACTGCCCTGGTTTGGTGTCCTTCTTTTCTTTTTCTGCACAACATATGTATATACATATAGGAAGTGTTGTTTCATGGCTTGTTTTGCTTCCAGTTTTAGAATTATGCTTTAACATTTTTTATTTACTCAATTACAGGGACATAGTTCAAAATTCCAAAGTTCAACAAGGAATACAATGAAAAGCAGTTGTCCCTCCCTTCCCTGTTCCTAACTATCCACTCTGCTCCATGATGCAATTACCAGTCCTAGTTTCCCGTGATCTCTTCCGGAGATAGTCTACCATTTAAAGTACAATGCAAATACACAAATATGTATTTTTCACACAAATAGAGATACTGTTCTGAACCTTGTTTTTTTCACTTTACAGTATATCTTGTAAGACCTTTCCTTATCAGTATGGAGAACAGCCTCCAGGATGTACTGATTTATAAAGCTTGTAGGTTGGTTGGTTTCTATATAAATATATCATAGTATATACTCTGTTTAATACTCTATAATATAGTATATATTCTGAAGACTCATATTTTTCACTCAGCAGTATGACTTGGAGTTCTTCCTATGTCCATACACATAGATCTACTTCATGAAAAATAACAATCTTACAGTTTCCCATTGTATGGCTGTAGATAGCTTATTTAGTTGATCACTTTATTGATGAACAGTTGGGTGGTTTCAATTTTTTGCTGCCACAAACAATGCTACAGTGACTATTCTTATATGAATAGAGTAGATTCAGAGAAGGGAATTACAAGATTGATTGATAGGTATGTATATTTTGAATTTTAATAGAATTGAATTCTATTAACAGATTGACAAACTGCTCTCCCAAAATGTTGTGCCAGTTTAGCCTTCCACCAATGGTGCACGAGAGCCTTAGGTTTACGCCTAGAACTGGCCCATGTGCTTCCTCCTGAATCAAAGTTCAAAGTCCCAGTTATCATAACTGGGGTCATCCAGGCCCTGAGCCCCGCTCTGTAGAATCTGAGTGGACAAGCTGAATATTGGAAAGGATGAACACAGATGAGAGGCAGGCTGTCTCCCATTAGCCAGGTGATCAGTCAGGTAATACAACCCTCTCCAAAGGAAAGGCTAAGTTGGGAAGAATTGAGCTCCCATCACTAGAGGTGTCTGGCTGGAGGTTTGGTATCAACATACGCATTGAGCATTTACTTGGTGCCAGGTCTTGGGCTGGGTGCCTTGACCCAGTGATGAGTCAGACCCAGTCACTGCCCTCCCAGATCTTGATACTCATGGAGAAAATAGACAAGTAAACAGTGACATTTCTAAGTATTGAGTTAGACTTCCTTTTCTGCCAATATTTGGAACTTCCTGCTGTACGACTCATAGAAATGCTGGAAATAAAAACAACAAACATCCTTTTACATGCACAACTGAACCTGCAACAGTTTGGGTTTTAACAGACATTTGGGGAGATGGAGACTTGGGCTTACGTGAGGTTAGGTGTTGGAACTGACACCCTTGATAAACCTAGGACCCTTGGAGGGTCCTTTCCCACCCATAGTGAACGATTAGATTAGGGGAAAACAAACATACATTTGACTACTAGCAGAGGACACAAAAAGAATATGTGTTCATCTTGCTCTGGTCTTTGGATGGGGGAAAGAAACTATCTCCCGAGAATGCGAAACCATATGTCTGCCCTTGATGAGTCTGGGGTTCATATTTACACCACTTGCTCGGCTGGGAATCCCTGAGGCTGATAAATTAACATAAAAGGAGACCTACTCCAAGACTTATCTCTCGGATGTCTAGCAGAAACAAATGCAAATCCTCTCTGGATCTCTCCCCTTCCAACCCCCACTGCAGGCTACACAGAATTCGTATGTATGAAGTCCTTCCAAACATTAGCTAATAATCCACAAAATAACAATTGATGAAATATACAAGAAAACAATCCAACATGAGTAAGATTCAGTAAACTCAACAAACAGAAGAATCAGATTCTTAAGAACTTCAGATAATAGAATTACCAGATAGTGATCAATAAGTGATCTTATTGATAAATTAGAGGCAGCTGCTAAATGCTTTGTGATTATAAAGAACTGAGTCTCTGATGGAATCAGTCTTCCACCATAGAGAAGAAAACTTTAAGAATAATATATGAAGGATAAGCATTGCCAAGAGAGGGCAGATGCTGTTGGGGATAGCTGGTGGGGTGTACAATGTAGAATGTATCAAGGTAATGACTATTGACAGTTTATTTTCTTAGGGGCAAATAGGGAAGAAAAGTGGGAGGTGAGGCAAAGAAGGTAAGCAGGGGCATAGGTTATGTAGGCCTTTGTGAGCCATCTTAAGGACTTGGGTTCTTAAACTAAGTACAAAAGAAAGCCAGTGAAGTGTTTTATGTGAGTGATTAGTGATATTCATTTGTTCATTCATTCATTCATTCATTCATTCAACAATGGATGTCAGGCATAGAGAAAGGGTTGGAAAATGGAGAGTGGTAGCAGAGGACCAGCCAGGAGAGTAGAGCAGCCATCTAGGTTTAGACCAGGATGGTGGCAGTGAAGATGGAGAGAAGATAGATTTGACTGATACTTAGGTCAGAGCTTGAAAGTGGATTGTATACATAGGTTGATTCCCAGGTCAAGGTTGATTCCCAGGTTTTTGGCTGAGCAGCTGAAAGACTGGTGGTGACATTCACAGAGATAAGGAATTAAAGAGGAATAGTGAATTTTGGGAAGGAAGATCATAAACTCAGCCTTAGGTATTTGGAGATTAAAGTGACTTTGGATATCCAGGTAGCAATGTCTAGGAGGTAGTTTGAACCTCAACAGGAGAAATCTGGGCTGGAAATAAAGATCTGAGAGTCATCAACATATAAATGGTCATTGAAGCCAGGGAAGTATATGAGAGACTGAGTACCCTCTCCTGTTGAACTGTTTAAGAGGTTTTGGTTGCAAATAACTGAATACCCAACCCAAACTGGATTAAACTAGAAAAGGAATTTGGTTGAAATGTTCAGCAATAATGCCTCAGGCAAGTCTCGACCCAGTGGATTAAATAATGATAGGAAGATTCAGTCTTTTCTAATTTCTCCAAAACACTTCGTGGAAGTTGACAAAATTCTTGACAGGCTCTCTCATTGTGACCACATACATGATGATGTAGGAGAATGGCTCTGTCATGGCCCCAGGTGACCTTGCATGTATTCATTCAGATAGTAAACAGGGCAAAGATTTGAAAAGCTTATCTGAGCCTTGACTGAATGCCTAGTGATCCTCCAGAAATTGATAGGATGGGAGGCTTGTAAGATCTGAGGCCATTTTTCACTCCCTCCCTATCTCCCCTGGGAAGCTGTCATGGGACAGTTTCCTTATTGCTTCCCAGGTTCTGATGAGCTAATGGGATGTTTTGCCTCATCCTATTAAAAATGGAGCTGCAGAATATAAAACCTATTAACTACAGTCGAAAATTGGTCCTCAGCAACAGAGTCTTGTAATTGGCCCCTTTTGTTTCAGTGTCATTTTTTTGGTGTGTGGAACAAGGATCACAGGAGCTGCCTTGTTGTTCTTGTCTATGTAAGTAATAAACTGCTTAAATTGAAAAGTGGCTCCAATCCTGAGAAGGAAGAACAAAGCTGAGGAGATTACGCTCCCCAACTTCAAGCTCTATTACAAAGCCACAATAATCAAGACAATTTGGTACTGGCACAAGAACAGACACATAGATCAATGGAACAGAATAGAGAGCCCAGATATAAACCCAAGCATATATGGTCAATTAATACACAATAAAGGAGCCGTGGATATACAACGGGGAAATGACAGCCTCTTCAACAACTGGTGTTGGAAAAACTGGACAGCTACATGTAAGAGAATGAAACTGGATTATTGTCTAACTCCATACACAAAAGTAAACTCAAAATGGATCAAAGACCTGAATGTAAGTCATGAAACCATAAACATCTTGGTCCTGTTTTCCTAACAGGATGGCTTTTGCAATGGTGGGCATTTGTGGGTAGGGGACAGGAAGGATATTGAGAGAGCTGGAGGCATAGCATCTCGGAAACCTCTCCTCAGGGCATTATGTAAGGCCAGAGCTCTGGTTCCTTTTAGGCCCTACAAATATGTTAACTTTAAAATTAGAACAGTTATCTTACCAGCAAAACCAGGTTTATTTGGGAGTTACAGAGAATTGCAATCCAGGACACACAAGCCACAGCAGAACCAAAGGCATCACTGAAGAAGGAAGGAAAGGAACACTATTTTATAGCGGAAGGGCTGAGTTAGGAGAGCTGTTTCTAAGCAAAAAGACCATTGGAGTAAACTGGGAGACCCATGTATTATAGCTGCTCATCAGCTGAGTTGTGACAGTCTCTCATTGGCTGGGGTATAGTGAGAAGGCAGAAGGTAGAAGCCACCTTCTTCCTGACTGAGTGGTAAAGTAGCTAAAACAGTATGGCTGTTACTCAGATCTACTGATGGGATCTGAGATTTATGAGGAGTGGTGTGCACGAGAGCTTCTCCTGCAGGCCTCCCATCACTGTGTCGGTGAGGTTTCCCTTAATTTTCCTAGATATTTGATTCCAAGATTGAGAAGGGAGCTGGTTGTGGGTCTTCCAGTGGGTCTCACTAGACACCCAGCCCAGGAACAAGAGGCAGTTAGTGTATGAGACAGATGGTGAGAACCCTGGTTTCTGGACCCAGGGCCACCCCTGACTTGCTGTGTGATCCTGGGCCAGGTGCTGTTTCTCTCTGGGCCTTAATTCCCAATCTGTACAGTGAACTAGATTAGGCCTTTCCTAGTTTTTCGATCTTAAAATACTGTGGGTAAAACTAATATTTCCAGAATATCTTGCCTGACTTTAGTGCATCTGCATATCAACAGACGTTCCTCAGGGATGGAAAGAAGTTTATCTCCATATCAGTGGGTAATTACCTGGGCAACTGAGAGCTTATCTGAACTTGAGAGGTTAGGGGGAGGTCTAGCTTGATTCTCCTGGAGCAGCAGAGAGAAACGGCTCTGGATTGCAGTTTGTAAGCAATAAATGGGTTTTAAACTTTATTTCTCCCTTTGACTGATTTTGGTTTTAGAGGTATTTTGCCCCAGGATTTCCTCTCCCCGGAATTATAATAACCTTTAATTATTTTTCCCTACATGCCACTGCCTTCCACTCACACCCATTTGTTGAATTGTTATTGTTTGTTTTCAAGTTTTTATATAGTTTATTGTCTTCTGGTGAAAAATCTTTACATTCAAACAAAGATCAAGCCAATGCTGTATCTTTAATCCTTTTTTGCTTTTTCCACTCTTGACTTTTTCCACTCTTTTCTTGCATGTCTTACTGATTTTCCTGAGTTCTTTCCTTCTCATCCAGGCCATATTTTGCAAATTTATGTATTGTTGATTTCTCTTTGTACAATTTAAGGAACGGTAAATTTTATCAGTCTTCTGTTTTGCCACCAGCAAAGTGGGTTCAAATCTGAAGACAAGGATCACTGGTATGTTCTCGTATATTTTGGTGTGTTTCCTTGAATTTCTGACTTAAGTAGTTTCCTTCCCAGGGTAAAGGAACTTTCTGACCATTTGTTTCTGTAGAAAACAGTTCATCATGAATTTCCTTGCCTGGATGGTTACTTGTGTCATTCATAATGGTGGCTGGTCATCAGGCAGTTAAGGCCAGAAAACAGCCCTTAGTTGTCTTTAAAGATTTTGTATACTTGTCAATTTGAGCTTGTTGTTCTAAGTTTCTCTCAAAGTTTTATTAATGATTCTTGAATAGCATGATGCAAGGCCATTAAAAATTGGTGGGAGTTCACTCATTCCAGTGGTGGTACCTGGTTGACCTGACAGGTGGTTCCTGCTGTCCAGGTCCTGTGTTGTTGCCTACCTGAATCCTGACTATTCTAAGTATGGTTTTCCAGTCTTCTCTTTAGCCCTGTGAGCTGCCTCATAGCCTTTATGTTAAAGATGGCCAGAATCAGTTTGCTCCTTGGAAAAAAAGAAATGTACTAGACAAAACATATCTCCACAGCCTAGCATAGGACCTGGCAATGGTAGGTAATCAATAAGTGCTAAAGAAAAACTCCAGGTACATGGCTTAAAACTGATTACTTAGTATCTCAGAGCCTCAATTTCTTCCTCCTAGGTGACCCACATATCATCTGGGATCTCTGGTTTCTCAGGAGAAAAATCACCTTGCTTGCTCCTTTATCATCTCCCTCCTTTCAGTTCTTTACCCTCCATTTCAGCTACACCAAAACAACCCAACCCACTCAACCAACCCAACCTAGATTCCTCTTATTTTCTCAGGCAAAGCAGCTTAACCACAATGATGGGACCTAACATTCCGATCCTGGTTGTGCCATTTACTACCTGTGTGACCTTGGACAAATCACTAAATCTCTTTGTGCCTCAGTTTCCTTATGTGCATCTAGTAATAGAGAAATTAAAGTGAGACAGGGACCATGGGCTTAGACAGAGTAGGGTGAAGGCCTCTGGAAAAAACAAGGCAAGATATTTACAGTCAGAGCAGTGTAAGTACATGCAAGGAAACCCCCTACCAAAACTTTGTGCTGAACATTAAGCTCTAGAGTCATTCTTCAGTGAGATCAGTTGGTACTCCCCATGATGCCGGGGTTCTTGTTCACGAAGCTGAAGAATGAGCTTAGCAAACAGTCAAGGTAGGAGAGCAAGGTACAGGCTTTTATTTAGAAATAAAGTGAAAGGACAGAGCTCCCAGCTCATGCCAGGAGGGGACAAGAGAGCCCCATGTGGTGCGTTGTCTAGGGGTTTTATAGGCAGATGAGGATTTTTAGAGAACATGAAATAAGGTTTAGGGGTGTAGACCTGCCATGTGTGTTTGAACACTCTGAATTGGAATTCTGCCCTCCCGATCTCTCTCTGGAACACCTGAGTCCTGGTCTAGGAGCATATCAAAAGGCAGCCTGCCCAGCCCCCAAGGTGGGCTGAGGTATTTGTCTGTTTGCTAAAGAGTAAGTTAGGAATCCTGCTTCTCAAACTTCCTTGGGTGTTAAAATGCAATCTTATCTTTAAGGTGGAATCTTCCCTGCCTTTTACTATGTTGTTTACAGCTGGGTCTGCATGCTAAATTAGTTGCCCAGTTTGTAAAATTACTTCATCATATTTGAAAGAGGAAAGGCAGCACATAGGCCTGGGCCTTTTAGCATGCTAAAGTGAATCTTACAAGTGATTGGCATAATAACAATATGGGCTACTCTTCTTTATCTGGGGAACACCAACTGATCTTACTGAAGAATGACCCTAGAGCTTAATGTTTAACACAGAGTTTTGGTAGGGGGTTTCCTTGCATGTAGTTACATTGCTCTGACTGCAAATATCCTGCCTTGCTTTTTCCAGAGGCCCTCATCCTATTCTGTCTAAGCCCATGGTCCCTGTCTCAATAGGGTGATGCCCTCTTTTTGTCCTGTAGTCAAGCTTCAGAACTCTTATGGCACCAAGGGATGTGATTTTTAGTATGCTAATGAGTGTATAATGTATTTTGAGTTGAAGTCAGGGTCAATCTCTCCTCTGTGTTGGAACCAGTCAGTTTTGGCAGGTCTCTTATCTATACCCTCACTCTCCAAATCTCAAGAGAACAGTTTACATGCAATGTTTACAATATCAACAAGAATCTAACTGAATGTAAATACCAGCCAAAGTTTCCAACCCCCTCCCTGCTCTTGTCTGGCTATCTACCTACATAATAATAGTATGTATATAGTAGATGGATAAAATATGTAAAACACTTAAAATAATACTTAGCACATTGTAAACACTCAATACTTGCTAGGTATTATTACTATTTTCATCTTTTTATTACGTAAGTGTGGGTAAAATTGTAACATTTCCAGAATATCTTGCCTGGCTTTAGTGTATTTGCATATCTTCAGGGGTGGAGAGAAGTTTATCTCCATGTCAATGGGTAATTACCTGGGCAACCGAGGGCGTGTCTGAACCTGAGAGTTTAAGGGGAGGGGCTGGCTTGCTTCTTATGGAGCAGAGGAGAGAGACGGCCTGGACTACAGTTTGTAAGCAATAAACGGTTTTTAAACTTTATTTCTCCCTTTGACTGATTTCGGTTTTTAGAGGTATTTTGCCCTGGGATTTCCTTTCCCTGGACTTACAATAAGCTACTGAATACCTATGCCTTCAGGGTAATGCTTTTCAAAGTATGGCTCCTGAACCACCCGCATCAGAATAAACTGAGAGGTAAGAATGCAGGCTTCTGGGCTCCAACCCAGACCTAGAGAATCACAGTCTGTAAGACAGCTAAGAAATTTGCATTGAAAAACTACATCTCCCAAGTGATGCTGATGTTCATTTAAAAATATACAAATTGAGACATAATTCACATACCATAAAACTCACCCATTTAAAGTGTATAGTTCAGTGTTTTTTTGAAATATTCATGGAGTTGTACAACCACCACACTCTAATTTTAGAACATTCTTATCATCCCCAAAAGAAATCAGGTACCCATTAGCAGTCATTTCCCATTCTGTAACCCCACAACCACCCCAGCGCTATGCAACCACTGATTTACTTTCTATCTCTATAGATTTGCCTATTCTGGACATTTCATATAAGTGGAATCATACGATATGTGGTCTTTTGTGACTGGTCTATTTCACTCAGCATGTTTTCAAGATTCATCTATGTTGTAGCATGTATCAGTACTTCAAGTCTTTTTATTGCCTGATTATAGTTCATTGTATAGATATACCACGTTTTGTTTATCCCCATGGCAAACAAATGGATATTTAGGTTGTTTACATTTTTGGCATGATGAATAATAACTATGAATAAGCTATGAACATTGATGTACAAGTTTTTGTGTGGACATATTTTCATTTCTCTTGAATATATAGCTAGGAGTTGAATTACTGGGTAAATCATATGGTAACTCTATGTTTAACACTTTAAGGAACCACCAAACTGTTTTTCAAAATGGTTACAGCGGCACGCTCCTCTCTGGGGTTGCCCACGCTTTCTAAGTGTGTAACTTTAACTTTTTTCCCAACCTTTTAACCTTAAACTTTCTCTCTCCAACCTTCAGGGCACCTCTCCTCCCTGAGGTCGCCTGCACTTTTTGTCTCTTTAAGTAACTCTAAATAAAACTTTTCCTCTGCTTCACTACTGTGTCTCTGCCCTCAATTCTTTGTTGCAGAAAAGATTAAAAAAAGAAGAAAAAAATGGTTACAGCATTTTGCATTCCCACCAGCAATGTATGAAGGTCCAATTTCTCCACCTCGTTGCCAATACTTGTCATTAACTATCTTTTAATATAGCCATTTTACTGGGTATGAAGTGATAGTTCATTGTGGTTTTGATTTGTATTTCCCTAGTAACTAATGATGTTGAGCATGCTTTCACATGCTTATTGGCTATTTTGTATCTTCTTGGAAGTTATGTCTATTCAAATCCATTGCCCATTTTTAATTGGGTTATTATTATTGTTGAGTTGTAAGAGTTTTGTATATATACTGGATAAAAGTATTTAATCAGATATATGATTTGCAGGTATTTTCTCCCATGTTATAATGTGTCTTTTCATTTCTTGATGGTGTTCTTTGGGTTACAAGAGTTTTTAATTCTGATTAAGTCCAATTTATTTATTACTTCTTTTGTTGCCTGTGCTTTTGGTGTGTGTTGTATCTAAGAAGCCAATTCCCTAACTCAAGGTCATGGAGATTTACTCCTATGTTTTCTTTTAGGAGTCTTATAGTTTGAGCTCCTATATTTAGGTCTATGATCCATGCACACTCATGGAAGAACCACTGGCTTGGGTTACACCTTCTACCTATAATGGCTTATCAGTGTTTTTCCCAAAGATAATCCTCCCCTTAAGAAGGATTTTTAAGTCATCTGTTTGGATGATGTAGATAATAATAAAACAGCTAATTAATGTATGTTGTGCATGTGGTATTTGCAAAGCATTTTACATTACACAATCTTGTTCAGTCTTTACTATGAGATTTGTGTTTATAATCACCTCCACTTTTCATGACATAACATGGTTCACTCTGATATGATGTAATACATATATCTCCTCCTTTTATGTAAAAGGGGATACTAACATTTACATCTTTAGCAAGGAAGGCTGTGCAGACTAAGTAAGCTCATGTGTGTTAAAAGTATGGCACAGTGCTTGGCAAAGCAAGGCTCAAAGGATGAGAGCACTTCTCTCTATTCCATCAAGATGCCCTCTTTCAATAGAGACATGCCCCTCCCACTGGTGAAGAAAGCTAATCAGCTCCAGGGCTGATTTTTGCATTCTCCTAGCAACCTGATCCCCTTTTTCCTTCTCCCATCATGGTTTGTGATTTTAATTTTATGTGAAAAATTTTACTTTTATTCCTAAAAAGACCACATCTCTTCAACACTCAACATACTGTCCAAGTTCAATATTGTCACTGCAATATTCCCCAACATCCAGTATAAGCCTGGGGATATACTGATCTTTTAAAAATGTACACCTGGCCACATCACATTCTGGATTAAACTCTTCCAATGGCACATGGATTGCACTTTGAATAAAGCCTAAATTCCCAGTCAGGACAAACAGGTCCCAACCTTACTGGCTCCTATCTGCTTCCCCACCCAAATCTTCTATTACACTCTCTACTTGGATCACATGTGTTTCTTTTCTTAAACACACCTTGGTGTTTGCTGACTCAGAGTCTGTTTGTTCTACTTGAAAGTTCTGTTTAGTTTCTCATTCTTTAGCTTTCAGCTCAAATGTCACCTCTTCTCAGAGCCTTCCCTGAACAACCTGTCCAATGTTACCACCACCTTCCACCAAGTTATTCTTGATCATGCATTTTATTCACAGATCTAAAATTTCCTTATATATTTATTGAACATTATTTATAGCTAACATTTAAACACTTACCATAAGCACTTTTCTTCCATGAATTAATGAAGTGGTGTGCTACTTAATGCTTATCAATAGGCTCTCCAAACTTCAAAACCCTGATTTGTAGTGCTCTCTGATTTGTTGTGTAAACACTCCCATTGGGAGGGATTTCAAACTAGTAATCTGACGTCACTGAACACTGCTTTGGGAAGAGAAGGGCTGCGGCACACCATTATACAGTATTTGCCACTGTGATACAGCAGTGGTAAATAACCTCAAGGCCACAGATAAAAGTGTAGTTAAAATAATGAAGAAGTGATGAGTTTTGAGTATTTATTATCTTGTTTTTAATATGTTATTTAGTTGTAAGCTTATATAATTAAATTTTTGATGATAGCAGTGTTTAAAGGTGACTGGCAACATTTCTAAGCATTCCTCAGTTGTTCCACTGAACCCGTTTTTCAGGTGAGGGACCTGAGACACAGAAAGGTTAATCAACTTGTTCAAGACCGCAGAGCTAATCTGTCTACTGCTCCAAAATGTATCCTCAGAATCCAACGTAGTGCCTGGCATATAGTTGGCGTTCAATAAACAAATGTACAGCAAGTAAATGAACACCCATTTAATATTCTTTAAAAACATGAGGGAAACATTTTAACATTAAAGGCATACATACGAGGAAATCAACATCTCTTTAAAATTCTTTAAGATAAGGGCCTTCACTCCTGCGCGCCTTTACAATTCACCTGCTATCATAGTAGACGTCGCGCAACCCTTGGCTAAATTTGAGAGACCCCGCTTTCCGTCGTCCCCGCCCGGACTCGCTGCAAGGTTTCTTGGGAGTGGTAGTCCCCAGTCTAGCAGCCCCGGCGCCAGCAGCGAGGATCCACTGCCCACAGAACTACCTAGCGAAGCTCGCAGGTCGCGAGGCTCTTCCGCCTTGCCTTTCCTGGCACGCCCGCGCGCCCGCCCCAGCTATCATGGCGGCTCCCTTGGCCCTGGTGCTGGTGGTGGCCGTGACGGTGCGGGCGGCCTTGTTCCGTTCCAGTCTCGCCGAGTTCATCTCCGAGCGAGTGGAGGTGGTGTCCCCAATGAGCTCATGGAAGAGAGGTGAGGCCACCGGCTCGAGAAGGCGGCCAGGCCTCGCCGGTGCTCTCCTGGCTTCTGAGTGGAAGGCTGGGGTAGCGGTCGGAAGCTCCAGGTTCTGAAGTGACCCGCTCCGGCGTCCTCGGAGAGGGCGGGACCTGAGGGCGGGGCTGCTGAGGGGAGGGCGCGTGGGCCTGTGGTGAGGTTTGGGCCCTGGGCGTCGGATCGCCTGGGGTGGGGAGCTGAAGGGGTGTGTCCCAGTCAGGACCTGAGGAAGGGTCGGGTTACGAAGAGGGCGCGCTGGGTTGAGTGGTATTTGAGGAGGGCATTGAGATTTGACGCGGGGTCACGGGTGGTGTTTCCTGGGGTGTGGGGTGGTGTGTGAGGGGTCCCGAGTGAGGGGACCAGGCTTGCCTGAGAGAACAGTGTGTCCTTAGACTCCCATTCTTAGTCTGGGACTTGCAGTGCAGTTTTTCCTACTGTTTCTTATTTACGTTCTTCGTCAAACATTGTTTTATGCAGTGAGACAATTTGAGCTGAAGAACCCACAGGCTAGTGGGAAGAGACAGTTGCAATCATTTATGAAAAGTGTACTTTCTGTGTACATCCAGTTCCTTCCTTGGAAAGGACACCCCCAGTGCCTTCTCCATTTCCAGTTTCCTAAAGGATGTGGACTTGTGCTAACGCTTGAAAGATGTCGCATTTGGAATGGGAGATTAGAGAAAGGGAAGTTGCAGGTAGCGGAAGGGAAACAGGATCAAGAAATGTTGAGGAATGTGAAATATCCAAAGTAGGGGAGTAATGCGGTGGGGGTTAGGTTAAAGCCAGAGTTTGAAGATCTCTTTTAAAAACTTGTTTACAGAAGTACAATATACATACAAAGAACATATAATACATATAGAGCTTGATGAATTTTTACCAACTGTGTATACCTATGTAGTCAGCACCCAGATGAAGGAACAGAACATTACCAAGCATCCCAGAAATCCCCTTCCTGTCCTCAAACTTTAAATGTTAGAATTTTGATATTATCCCATAGACATTTTGGAATAGGAAGTGACATAACAAATGGGTGTTTTATGAATAATTAGAGCTAAGATTTCTAAAAATACTGTGTATCACAAACTATGGCCCTATTTTATCTTCCAGTTATGCTATGTCTCAGATAGTGTTATTTTCCCCATTTTACAAGTGAAGAAACTGGTTTGCCCATGTTTCCCAGTTGACAAAGGTAGCAGTGATTCATACATGTGATGGTAAGATCTTAGACTCAATATCTTTGCATGTAATATTTGCATGTGGTTATTTGTTGAGCAGGTTGAATTGTTTGTTGAAGCTGCTTGGTTCCTGCTTTCTTCTGGATACTAGACGACTAGTGTAAAGTAAAGTACTAAGTAAACTACCAAGCAGTGTTAGGCCCTCCTTCCTCTGCTCTTTTAGCACTTTATACATACCTTTATTAAGAGCATTTCTCATAGCATAATAATTTGTTTGTACCTGGTTTCTCCCCTGTACTATGAGCTCCTTGAAGGCCAGGACTCTTTTATTCATTTCTGAATCCTTTGTGCCTTGCATAGAGTAATTGTGTAGCTACTGTTAAATAAATATTGGAGGAAAGAAAACATAAGATCTGGTTACTTACAGGATAGATAGGGTGAAGGATCCAAAGGGGAAGGCAATGTGGTATGGTGATTAAGAACACAGGGTCTGGGATCTCTCAGGGTCTGAGTTTAAATCTTCCTCTTCCAATTAATATCTGTAGTAACTTTTACATCAGTTTTCTCATCTGTAAAATAAGAAGTTATAATATGTACCCCATTAAATGAGATAATCCAAGTTGAATCTCTTAGCACAATAATGAAAGCCAAAATTGCTAATTCGAAGACTTTGAGTTTAAATAATAGAACAGTGGTGATGTTGACTATAATAGGTGAGTTAAGAAGGACAGCAGTAAATGTTTAATGTGTGTATAAGGTGAGAGTATGATATTCAAAGGTTTAGTCTGGAGCTTGGGACCAGTGTCAGAGCTAGAGAGAAAGATTTGGTAATCATTCATGATCTGATTAAGTTGGGATAGTTTTTTTGTCCCATTTTAAGCAGTGGGGAGTGGGTACAACATCTGTATCACTTTTCTTCATAGTATACTTTGAGGTGGTACATTTTAAAAAGCAGTTGATTATATTAAACCCTAAAAGGCAGGTATTTAAAAATACTTAAGTAGGTGCTCTGGTGTTACATGACTAAATTAAGAGTTTTTTAGGTGACAGGTTGTTTGGATGGAAGGGCCTCGGATTCAAATAGGTTTTGATGGCTGTAATCATGGACTGGTTTATAATAGGAATAAATGAGAATTTGTATACTTGGAGGGGATGACTCTTGTCTTCAGATATCTAAAGCGTTTTTAATTAGAATGTTGCCAAATCGTTTCAAGTTCAGATGACAGAATCCCAACTCAAATGTCCAATTTATGACAAAAAGTGAACTTACTGGCTTGTATAACAAACAATCCAAGGTAGATCCTGACTTCAGGCCTGTCTAGATCCTGAGAATGATCTCTTCGGAATTTACCCTTTTTCCATTTTGGCATTGACTACATTCAGGAATGTTCTTCCCAGGTATTGGCAAGATGGTTACTAATAGTGTCTGACTTTTATATCCTCACAGTGTCAAGTCCAGTGGAAAGAGGGTGGTTTTTCTTCAGTGAGCACAACAAAAGCCTTGGCATTGAGTCACTTTGAACTTATTTGGGTAATATGACAATGCTTAAACCAAATACTGTGATCACCCTGGGTCATGTATCTGTCTCTACCTCCCAAACTGTGGAAGAGGAGGATATCCCATAGGAAAACTAGGATTCTGCTACCAGGAGAGGGGGAAATTGATTCCGGGCAGGTAACAATAACAAATAGCCACTGTGATAGGAAAGAGATCTTCTGTGTTACTCATTTCTACAAATCCATCAGTTTACTTGATAGTCCAATTAGTATTTTTTTAAGGTATCATTGATATACCTTCTCATGAAGGTTTCACATGAAAAACATTGTGGTTACTACATTCACCCATATTATCAAGCCGCCCACATACCCCATTTTGAAGTCATTGTACATCAGTGTAGTAAGATGCTACAGAGTCACTACTTGTCTTCTCTGTGCTATACTGTCTTCCCTGTGACCCCCCCACACCATGTGTACTAATCATAATATCCTTCAATCCCCTTCACCTCTCCCCTTTGGTAACTGCTAGTCCCTTCTTGGAGTCTGTGAGTCTGCTGCTGTTTTGTTCCTTCAGATTTGCTTCATTGTTATACTCCACAAATGAGGGAAATCATTTGGTACTTGTCTTTCTCCACCTGGCTTATAGGATTTTTTTTTCTTCTTATGGCTAAATAACATTCCATTGTGTATATATACCACATCTTCTTTAGCCATTCATTTACTGATGTAGTCCAACTAATATTTACACAAATTTCATGCTTGACATAATGCAAGTCTGTGCTTCTTGTACATTAAAAGTAAAAACAAGGGATGCAAGGATGGTACAACATTCGAAAATTCATCAACATCACTACATCAACAAAAAGGAAAAAAACCACATGATCATCTCCATACATGCTGAAAAAACATTCAACAAAATTCAACATCCATTCATGATAAAAACTCTCAACAAAATGGGTATAGAGGGCAAGTACCTCAACATAATAAAGGCCATATATGACAAACCCACAGCCAACGTTATACTTAACAGAGAGAAGCTGAAAGCTTTTCCTTTAAGATCGGGAACAAGACAAGGATGCCCACTCTCCCCACTTTTATTCAATACAGTTCTAGAGGTCCTAGCAACGGCAATCAGACAACACAAGAAATAAAAGGCATCCAGATTGGTAAGGAAGAAGTCAAACTGTCCCTGTTTGCAGATGACATGATATTGTACATAGAAAACTCTAAAGAACGCACTTCAAAACTACTAAAACTAATATCTGAATTCAGTAAAGTTGCGGGATACAAAATTAATACACAGAAATCTGTTTCATTTCTATACACTAATAGTGAAATAGCAGAAAGAGAAATCAAGAATACAATTCCATTCACAATTGCATCCAAAAGAATAAAATACCTAGGAATAAACCTAACCAAGGAAGTGAAAGACCTATACTCTGAAAATTACAAGACCCTCCTGAGAGAAATTAAAGAAGATACCAATGAATGGGAACACATCCCATGCTCACAGATAGGAATAATTAATATTGTCAAAATGGCCATCCTGCCTACAGATTCATTGCAATCCCTGTCAAAATACCAACAGCATTCTTCAATGAACTAGACCAAATTGTTCTAAAATTCATATGGAACCAAAAAAGACCCTGAATAGCCAAAGCAATCCTGAGAAGTAAGAATAAAGTGGGGGGAATTACACTCCCTGACTTCAAACTCTACTATAAAGCCACAGTAATCAAAACAATTTGGTACTGGCACAAGAACAGACCCATGGACCAGTGGAACAGACTAGAGAGTCCAGATATAAACCCAAGCATATATGGTCAATTAATACATGGTAAAGGAGCTATGGATATACAGTGGGGAAATGACAGCCTCTTCAACAGCTGGTGTTGGAAAAACTGGACAATTACATGCAAGAGAATGAAACTGGATTATTGTCTAACTCCATACACAAAAGTAAACTCAAAATGGATCAAAGACCTGAATGTAAGTCATGAAGCCATAAAACTCTTAGAAAAAAACATAGGCAAAAATCTCTTGGATGTAAACATGAGCAACTTCTGCATAAACATATCTCCCCAGGCAAGGGAAACAAAAGCAAAAATGAACAAGTGGGTCTATATCAAATTCAAAAGCTTCTGTACAGCAAAGGACACCATCAGTAGAACAAAAAGACATCCTACAGTATGGGAGAATATTCATAAATGACATATCAGATAAGGGGTTGACATCCAAATTATATAAAGAGCTCATGCACCTCAACAAACAAAAAGCAAACAAGCCAACAAAAATGGGCAGAGGAGTTGAACGGACACTTCTCCAAAGAAGAAATTCAGATGGCCAACAGGCACATAAAAAGATGCTCCACATCACTAATCATCAGAGAAATGCAAATTAAAACCACAATGAGATATCACCTCACACCAATTAGGATGGCCGCCATCCAAAAGACAAACAACAACAAATGTTGGCGAGGATGTGGAGAAAGGGGAACCCCTCCTACACTGCTGGTGGAAATGTAAATTATTTCAACCAGTGTGGAAAGCAGTATGGAGGTTCCTCAAAAAACTCAAAGTAGAAATACCATTTGACCCAGGAATTCCACTCCTAGGAATTTACCCTAAGAATGCAGTAGCCCAGTTTGAAAAAGACATATGCACCCCTATGTTTATCGCAGCACTATTTACAATAGCCAAGAAATGGAAGCAACCTAAGTGTCCATCAGTAGATGAGTGGATAAAGAAGATGTGGTATATATACACAATGGAATATTATTCAGCCATAAGAAGAAAACAAATCCAGCCATTTGCAACAACAGGGTTGGAGCTAGAGGGTGTTATGCTCAGTGAAATAAGCCAGGCAGAGAAGGCCAAGTATCAAATGATTTCACTCATCTGTGGGGTATAAGAACAAAGAAAAAACTGAAAGAACAAAACAGCAGCAGACTCACAGAACCCAAGAATGGACTAACAGTTACCAAAGGGAAAGGGACTGGGGAAGATGGATGGGAAGGGAGAGGTAAGGGGGAAAAAGGGTTATTACAATTAGCACACATAATGTAGTGGGGGATGAGAGGCACGGGATATGGGGACGGCTGTATAACACAGAGAAAATAAGTAGTGATTCTATTGCCTCTTACTACACTGATGGGCAATGACTGTAATGGGTTATGTGGTGGGGACTTGATAATAGGGGAAGTCTAGTAACCATAATGTTGCTCATGTAATTGTACATTAATAATAGCAAAGTGAAAAATAAAAAATAAAAATAAAAATAAAACACAACTAACTGATGTAGTACTTTCAACATGCCAGGCACTATTCTCAGCACTTTAGATATGTTAAAAAAACTTATGTAATCTCTATAATGGCCTTAATCTGTAAATACTACTGTTAGCTCTGTTTTATAGATGAGAAAATTGAAGCACAGAGAGACTAAGTCACTTGACCAAAGTTACACAGATGAGGTTTTATGTGAATAGCTAGCAATCTTTAGGCATTGCTGTTCTATCAGAGTTCACTCCATACAATCTTGTATAGAAATCTGTCATGGATAATTTTAGAACTTTTCTGTCATATTTTGGTATTTCCTCAGCCTTTGATCTAAAGATTAGGAATTAGTATGGGCCTAGGTTCTTGAGTTTGGCAGAGAACCCAGGCTATTAGTGCTGATTTAGAAACCCACTTCTAATGCAGCTATAAGTCAGGGTCAGGAGCAACACTTCTGATAGAACTCCTTAAAAAACAAAACAAAATTTTTATTGTTAAATAAAATACATAATTAGTAAACAGTATTGCTCCAAGCTCTTCTTGTATTTCCCTTGGTCTAGCATTGGAATTAATCACTTCTCCAAGGAGCCCTGGTTCCTTCTATTGGAGAATGCTGTTTAGAAACCAAGATCTAGGTGGTAGGTGTGTTTTTTGTTAGTGGGATGACACTGTTTCTTGCGTCTTCTGAGCTAGAAATATAAGGATACCACTTCTTTTGAACAAGCTGAGTGCATGCCCTTCATATGGGAAGCTCAAAGACAATGTTTGTCTTATTCTGGATATGCTTTATTTGTCACCCATAGGAAAAGCACATCAAGATAGGTAAATAAGAATTCTTGCTTCATGGGATTTATCAGTTAAAGAGTTGAGAAATTATTTTTTTTCAAAACTTATGTTTTTAGAATAGTTGGCCACAGTTAATTAGCTTTCATGGCCAGCTATTCTAAAACATTAATTGTTGGATAATGATCCCATGAAGCAGAAATGTTATTCAGTTGCTCTGGTGTATTTTTTCTCAGGTTTTACTTAGGCGGTTATTCTACAAAAAAATGGCTTAAAACTATGGGTTCTTCGGTTTCTTTTAATTGAGTTAAAAAAATTTTTCCCCAAAGAGGCATTTTACAAAACTTACTTTAAAATGTTCCTAGCACAATGTTATTGGAACATTGTTCTATATCTATTAGAACCTGGGGATCCTGATTATTCTTTTGTACCTGGAGTAGTTTCCCTATTATACTCTAAAGGATTTGGTATTCTACAGCTCAGATGTTCCCAATTGCATTGCAGAGCATGGCAGGGTTTTCAGTCATGTGCACCAAAATAAGAAAAACAAGGACATTGTAAGAAGTTTATTGTAAAGCCAGTGTATTCAAGTAAAAGTATTGAGAGTTGATGCTCTTCCTATACTTTTTACTGTTATAGATGGTGGTAGTAAATGGTAGTGTTTTTTTTTCATGTTTTTAACAAGAGGTTGACTCTCCCCCCAGATCAGTTATCTATTTAGTAGGATGAGGTCATATTTAATCATCAAGATAGCAGAACCACATTCTAGTCCCTTACCAGAGAACACATTAATAAATTCACTGGTGTACAATATCTAGCAAAAGCATATCTGAGAGAAATCACATTTTAGACAATTGCCTGAAAGGTGTGCAGTCTTTTCCTCTAGCTACACAATCAAGAATCTCCCTCTGGATTAAACCAGTGGAGAGTGATGCTCCTGGACAACATCTTTTGTCCCTGTACAGTTGCTTCTATTGCTCTGTGGTAGGGTGCCATTGTCTTAGATTGAGAGTTGCCTTGTGAAGTGGCCTGATGAATCATCTCCTTGAGTGTCCAGTAAAGCTGTTTGGAAAGGGTTTAACAGTTGTTACACAGCAGCCTCTTTATGTAACTCCTAGAAGGAAGTTTCTTTCTGATCCTAGTGTAAGGACCAGTTATAATGTCTTGAGCAGAGGGCTTTGTTTTAACTAATTGGGTTTCCTTCTAGGGTGGCTCTATCAAGTTTAAAGTTGTATTTATGGCCCACTCGTTATAAATATGTAGTTTTTTTTTAAATGGGCTTTGTAACTTTGATTTTGTTTTATTCACTTTTTTTGAGTAGGTAATTCAATCACATGATTCAAAAATCAAAGGTGCAAAAGGCTATATGATTAAAAGGCATCTTTTTCCACCACTTTCCTATAACCACCGATTTCTGTTTCTGGAGGGAACAGCTTCTTACTGTTAGTTTATAATTAGTTTCTTATGTATATTTCTGAGATAATTTTGTGCATTTATAAGCTTATACATTTTATAGGTTTTTGGTGGCTCCATTTTGTTCTTCCTTCATCATTCACTTTCTTTTAAAATTAGTTTTCCTGTTTCTTTTTAATAATTATAAACTAATATATGCTCATTTATAAAGATTCAGAAAATGAAGAAATATAAAAGAAACAACTTTTCTGTAATCTTAGCTAGGTGAGATTTATGATGTTAACATTTTTTTGCTTATTTTTATTTATTTTATTTAATATTTATGTTTATTTTGAAGCAGTTCTTATTGCATACATATTCATTCCCTCTCAAGTAATTAAATTAATACTTAAAATATGTAAAATAAGATTTGGTCATATTTTACATGCTGTGTTATGACTTGCTTTTCATTTAAGAGTATTTCATGGGCATCTTTTCAGTAAATATGTATCTGTAATATAGTTTTTTTATTTTGCCTTTTAATTTTGAAATAACTTCAGATTTTCAAAATCTTGCAAAAATAGTATTGAGTTTCGCTTACCCTTCACCCAGCTTTTTCTAATAATACATCCTACATAACCATAGTACAGTGACTTAAACCATTGATAGAATATTATTAACTAATTACAGACCTTATCAGAACTTTACTGCTTGTTCCACTAATGTCCTTTTTCTGGTCCAAGATCTGGTCCATGATCCTATGTTGCATTTAGTTGTTAGGCAGCCTTAGTCTCTTCCAGTCTGGGACAGTTCCTCAGGCTTAACATTTCTAAAGAGTACTGGCCAATTATTTTATCTCACAATTTGGGTTTGCCTGACGTTTTCTCATGATTAGATTGAAGTTATGCTTTTTTGGCAAGGATACCATATTTTTGGTATAAGGACCACAAAAGTGTTTTTATCCCCACCTCAAAGTGAATCATATCAAGAGGTACTTGATGTTGATAATGTTAACTGGTCAACACATTACTGGTGATATTAACTTCAGTCACTTGGTTAAGGTAGTGAATGCCAGGTTTATCCCATAAAATTAATATTTCCCCCCTTGCAAATATTCTGTTTCTTATCATGTTTTTACCCACTAATTTTAGTATCCATTGATGATGCTTGCATTTCACAATTATTACTGTGGGGTCTGCCAAATGGCGATTTTCTATTTCCATCTTTCCTTCTATATTTGATACTTAATTTTCTGTAAGGAAGAGCTTTCTTTTCTCTTCCATTTATTATCACTTGTTTATATTAGAGTATAATTTTTAACTATAAAAAGTTTCTATATATCTGTGTTTCTGTCCACATATACATATATACATATCATAATTCATTAAAAAATCCCTGTTAATGGAAATAGGCATTATTTTAAATTTTTTAGTATTATAAGCATAGTAGTGAACATACTTTTTTGGGCACTTGTCCAGTTATTTCCCCAGGTTACATTGCTCTAAGGGTCAAAAGGTATACCCTTAAAAATGCATGTTTCCCTGTTCCTACAGGGAATATAAATGTCACTCAAACAAGCAGCATTTGAGCGTGACTGTCCATTTCCCCACACTGTGGACACTTCTTACCAGTTTCTAGTTTGTTATCTTATTGCTTTGGGAATGGGGCAGAATATACTTATTGAAACACTTTTTAGAGTGGGTGGATGTTAAAAGGAGACTGAAGGAAACTTAGAGTGTTTTAACATGAAACTTCCTTATAAAACTGCTCCACAATGGGAAGGGTTGCTGTATATGGAAGAAAGCCCCCCTCATCTGAAATGTTCAAATCAAGACTCAAAGCCACTTACTGGGAATGAGGTAAAGGGGTTAGACTAAGTGTGAGGCCCTTCGTGTTCCTGGGAATATCTAACACTTTGGTTTGTGGCCATCTGCATGTGTTTTTAATTAAGAGTGAACTTGGATATCTTACTTTTCAGTGGTTGAAGGCCTCTCACTGTTGGACTTGGGAGTGTCTCCGTATTCTGGAGCAGTATTTCATGAAGTAAGTGTTGTTTTCTTTTCTGGGTAATAAGAGTAGTTTATAGTCACAGATACCAGAGCCTAACCCTCTGTTTGGTACAAACATTTTAAAAGAGCTATTTTTGAAAATCATATTTAGAAACAGTCCTTTTTAATGTTTTCAAATTTTTATTTTTATTTTGGAAACAGCCCTTTTTTAGATGTTGTCTGCTAAGGAGGTTTTGCAGTTGCAGTGGAAATGATCCAGATTACGATTATTAATTTGGGGAAGCAGATGAGACTTCTGTAGAAGTTACTATTTTATTGGCAAATAAATTATAAACAGTTCCAAGTCCATGAATAAGTTGTATTCTAATTGGCCTGTAATTGGTTCTTTGGAAATGCTTTCCCAAGAAAGCAATGTTGGTTTCTTAGAAAGCCTACAAAAGCCTATTTAACCCATAAAATTAGTTCCTAACAATAGTAAAATAACCCTTAGGTCACCATCATCTCTGCTTGGGTTATTACAGTTGCTTCCTGACAAGTCTTTCTGCATTCAGACTTGCTCCCTTATATTCTTTTTTTTTTTTTGCATTTTTAAAAATTTGGTATCATTAATCTACAATTACATGAGCAACATTATGTTTCCTAGACTCCCCCCATCATCAAGTCCCCACCACTTACCCCATTACAGTCACTCTCCATCAGTGTAGTAAAATGCTATAGAATCACTACTTGTCTTCTCTGTGTCGTACAGCCCTCTGTCTTAAATCCAAACTTGATTTTGTCACTCTCTTGTTCAATTCCTTTGAATGGTCACCACTGACCTCAGGATAAAATATAAACACTTTAGGGGACACACAAAGCCCTGTGAGCCCTATTCACATCAAGCATGTTTCTTTTCACTTTCCCCTTCCCATTCTTTTTGGCCATATCATTTTCAAGTAGAAGTCTTCTAATTTGACAGTTTAACTCCTAATTGTATAGTTGTTTCTCTCATATCTACTTTGAGGAAAAAAATTTTTTGTTCTGTCTAGTGTATGAAAGCATTCAACTTGGTTCTCATGGAGATAACTGTCTTTTTACATTCATATGTCATTATCTTTGTACTACTATCTAATGGAACCATAATAACAAGAACTGCTAGCAGAAACAGGTTAGGAACAATTTAAAAGACTCTTAATAAGCACACAATTCAGTTATTGGGAGCAGATTTTGTGGGCATACTCAAAGTAGTCCACTAACCATGAGGGCTCAGTGTGCTGGGGGCATTGGGCAATACATTTTCTAGACAGAATAGGAGCCCCTGAGAGAGTTCTGATATACTTTTATTTTGCTTTAACACCATGTTCTCTCTCACTGGTGTGTCTTTGTTCATGCTGTTGTCTCTTTGTGGAGGGCCATTTCCCCCTCTCTTTGTAGTTGGCTCTACTATTCAAATGTTAGCTTGGTTTACCTTCTCCAGGAATCCATCCCTCATCACCTTAGATTAGGTTAGATGTTCCTCGTGTGTCTACCATCTTGTGCTTATCCTTTTCCTGATTCATATCATACTCTTGAAATTACCTTTATACTTGTTTTACTATGATGTATGCTCCTCAGAACAAGTACTGAAACTTCTCATCACTTAGTCCTGCTGCCTAGCTCTATATCTGCATATGTACTTCAATCTCTCCTTTTCTTCTCTCCTTGATTTAATAAAGATTTAATGAAGATTAATAAGAATTTTTTAAGTATATGCACCAAATGCCAGCTTCCCTGGTAAGTGCTGGAATACAAAACAAGACACTGTCCTTGGCCTCATGATACTTATATTTCTGAGAGAAATAGACAATAAATTAGTAAAAATTGAACAGATTTCAGAGCAAAGAATATCACCAGGGATAAAGAAGTTCATTTCATAAATGATAAAGGGGTCAATCCATCAAGAGGATATAACAACTCTAATGTTTATGCACTTACTAACAGTTTCAGAATATGTGAATACTGATAGAACTGCAAGGAGAAAAAGACAAATCTATAATTATAAGTGTAGTGGGAGATTTCTGTATCCCTCTCTCAATGAATGATAGAGCAAGCAGACAGAAAATCAAAAAGTATAAAGAAGACTTGAACAACACATTAACCAACTTGGCCTCATTAACATGTGTAGAACATTCTGTCCAACAACAGCAAAACACATAATCTTTTCAACTGTGCATGGAACATTTGCAAGATAGATCATATTCTGGGCCATAAAACAAGGCTTAATAAATTTAAAAGGATTGAAGTTATACAAAGTATATTGTCTGACCACAGTGGAATTAAATAAAAAATTAATGCCAGAAGGATATCTGGAAAATTCCCAAGTACTTGGAAGTTAAGTGACATATTTCTTAATAACCCATAGATCAAAGAAGAAATTAGAAGGGGAATTAGAAAATATTTTGAACTGAATGAAAATGAAAACACAACCTATAAAAATATGTGGGATGTCACTAAAGCAGTGCATAAGGGAAATTTATACTGCTAAATTTATCATGAGCTCAGCCTGTATTAGAAAAGAATAAAAGTCTCACATCAATGACCTCAGTTTCTACCTTAAGAAACAAGAAATAGAAAATACATTAAACTCAAGGTAAGCAAAATAAAAGAAATAATAAAGATCTATGGAAACCAATGAAAAGAACAGTAATAGTGAAAATAACTGAAACAAAGTTGAGTCTTCGGGATGAACAGTAAATCTGATTAACATTTGGGAATGGTAGATATGTTCAGCAGCTTGATAGTAATGATGGTTTTATAGGTGTATATGTAGGTCAAAACTTACCAAATTTAAATATGTGCAGTTTATTTTATACCAGTTATATCTCCGTAAGAATAAAGTTAAAAAAATCAGATTTCAGTTAAGTGGTAAGTGCATGTAGTAAAACAATGCCAGGGTAAAAGGATTAAGAATGAAGGTCATGTGTATGTCACCATTTTAGACAGTGTGTTCAGGGAAGTGGAATTTGAAGATCTAAGTCAAGCAAGCAAGCCATATGATGGCCCAGATTTGGGAATAAGCTCAGCATTTGGGAGTTGCAGAAAGATGGCCAGTGTTGCTAGGGCAGAATGAGCAAAGAATAATAGAGACAAGTTGTGAGAAGTTAAGGGCCAGATTTTAGTATATGCACCAAATGCCAGCTACCCTGGTAAGTGCTAGGATACAAAACATATACATGGTTAGGAGTCTGGATTTTCTATCTATCCATTTTTATTTATTTATTTATTTTGGTATTGTTAATGTACAACCACTTGAACAACATTATGGTTACTAGACCCCCTATTATCAATCCCACCCCACATACCCGACTATAGTCACTGTCCATCAGCATAGTAAGATGCTATAGAATCATTACTTGCCTTCTCTATACATACTGCCTTTCCTGTCTCCTGCGCCGCTGCATTACATGTGCTAATCATAATGCCCCTTTTCCCCCCCATCCGTCTCTTCCCAACCATCCTCCCCAGCCCCTTTCCCTTTGGTAACTGTTAGTCCATTCTTGGGTTCTGTGAGTCTGGTGCTGTTTTGTTCCTTCAGTTTTTCCTTTGTTTTTATACTCCACAGATGAGTGAAATCATTTGATACTTGTCTTTCTCTGCCTGGCTTATTTCACTGAGCATAATACCCTCTAGCTCCCTCCATGTTGTTGCAAATGGTGGGATTTGTTTTCTTCATATGGCTGAATAATGTTCCACTCTGTATATGTACCACATCTTCTTTATCCATTCATCTACTGATGGACACTTAGGTTGCCTCCATTTCCTGCCTATTGTAAATAGTGCTGTGATAAACATAGGGGTACATATGTCTTTTTGAAACTGGGATCCTGCATTCTTAGGGTAAATGCCTAGGAATGGAATTCCTGGGTCAAATGGTATTTCTATTCTGAGTTTTTTTCTTTTTTTTTTGCTATTATTAATATACAATTACATGAGCAACATTATGGTTACTAGACTCCCCCTATTATCAAGTCCCCACCATATACCCCATTGCAGTCACTGTCCATCAGCGTAGAAGGATGTTATAGAATCACTACTTGTCTTCTCTGTGTTATACTGCCTTCCCCGTATCCCCCCATGCCAACCCCACACCTGCTACATTATGTGTGCTAATTGTAATTGCCCTTTTTCCCCCTTATCCCTCCCTTCCCAGCCCTCTTCCCTAGTCCCTTTCCCCTTGGTAACTGTTAGTTCATTCTTGGGTTATGTGAGTCTGCTGCTGTTGTGTTCCTTCAGTTTTTTCTTTGTTCTTATACTCCACAGATGAGTGAAATCATTTGGTACTTGTCTTTCTCCGCCTGGCTTATTTCACTGAGCATAATACCCTCTAGCTCCCTCCATGTTGTTGCAAATGGCTGGATTTGTTTTCTTCTTATGGCTGAATAATATTCCATTGTGTATATATACCACATCTTCTTTATCCATTCATCTACTGATGGACACTTAGGTTGCTTCCATTTCTTGGCCACTTTAAATAGTGCTGCAATAAACGTAGGGGTGCATATATCTTTTTCAAACTGGACTGCTGCATTCTTAGGGTAAATTCCTAGGAGTGGAATTACTGGGTCAAATGGTATTTCTATTTTGAGTTTTTTGAGGAACCTCCATACTGCTTTCCAGAATGGTTGTACTAATTTACATTCCCATCAGCAGTGTAGGAGGGTTCCCCTTTCTCCATATCCTCGCCAACATTTGTTGTTGTTTGCCTTGGATGTTGGCCATCCTAACTGGTGTGAGGTGATATCTCATTGTGGTTTTAATTTGCATTTCTCTGATGATTAGCGATGTGGAGCATCTTTTCATGTGCCTCTTGGCCATCTGAATTTCTTCTTTGGAGAAGTGTCTGTTCAGTTCCTCTGCCCATTTTTTAATTGGCTTATTTGCTTTTTATTTGTTGAGGTGCGTGAGCTCTTTATATAATTTGGATGTCAACCCCTTATCTGATATGTCATTTATGAATATATTCTCCCATACTGTAGGAAGTCGTTTTGTTCTACTGATGGTATCCCTTGCTGTACAGAGCTTTTTAGTTTGATATAGTCCCATTTGTTCATTTTTGCTTTTGTTTCCCTTGCCTGGGGATATATATTCATGAAGAAGTTGCTCATGTTTATATCCAAGAGATTTTTGCCTATATTTTTTTCTAAGAGTTTTATGGTTTTATGACTTACATTCAGGTCTTAGATCCATTTTGAGTTTCCTTTGGTGTATGGGGTTAGGCAGTAATCCAGTTTCATTCGCTTACATGTATCTGTCCAGTTTCGCCAACACCAGCTGTTGAAGAGGCTATCATTTCCCCGTTGTATATCCATGGCTCCTTTATCATATATTAATTGACCATATATAGTTGGGTTTATATCAGGGCTCTCTAGTCTGTTCCATTGGTCTATGGGTCTGTTGTTGTGCCAGTACCAAATTGTCTTGATTACTGTAGCTTTGTAGTAGAGCTTGAAGTCAGGGAGCATAATCCTTCCTGCTTCATTCTTCCTTCTCAGTATTGCTTTGGCTATTTGGGGTCTTTTATGGTTCCATATGAATTTTAGAACTATTTGCTCTAGTTCATTGAAGAATGCTGTTGGTATTTTCATAGGGATTGCATTGAATCTATAGATTGCTTTAGGCAGTATGGCCATTTTTACAATATTAATTCTTCCTAGCCAAGAGCATGGGATGAATTTCCATTTATTAGTATCCTCTTTAATTTCTCTTAAGAGTGTCTTGTAGTTTTCAAGGTATAGGTCTTTCACATCCTTGGTTAGGTTTATTCCTAGGTATTTTATTCTTTTTGATGCGATTGTGAATGGAATTGTTTTCCTGATTTCTCTTTTTGCTAGTTCATCGTTAATGTATAGGAATGCAACAGATTTCTGTGTATAATTTTGTATCCTGCAACTTTGCTGAATTCAGATATTAGATCTAATAGTTTTGGAGTGGATTCTTTAGGGGTTTTTACATACAATATCCTGTTATCTGCAAACAAGAACAGTTTGACTTCTTCCTTACCAATGTGGGTGCCTTTTATTTCTTTGTGTTGTCTGATTGCCATGGCTAGGACTTCCAGAACTATATTGAGTAAAAGTGAGGAGAGTGGGCACCCTTGTCTTGTTTTCGATCATAAAGGAAAAGCTTTCAGCTTCTTGCTGTTAAGTATAATGTTGGTTGTGGGTTTGTCATATATGGCCTTTATTATGTTGAGGTACTTGCCCTCTAAAGCCATTTTATTGAGGATTTTTATCATGAATGGATGTTGAATTTTGTTGAATGCTTTCTCAGCATCTATGGAGATGATCATGTGGTTTTGTCCTTTTTGTTGATGTAGTGGATGATGTTGATGGATTTTCGAATGTTGTACCATCCTTGGATCCCTGGGATGAATCCCACTTGATCATGATGGGTGATCTTTTTGATGTATTTTTCAATTCGGTTTGCTAATATTTTGTTGAGTATTTTTGCATCTGTGTTCATCAGGGATATTGGTCCGTAATTTTCTTTTTTTGTGGTGTCTTTGCCTGGTTTTGGTATGAGAGTGATGTTGGCCTCGTAGTATGAGTTTGGGAGTATTCCCTCCTCTTCTACTTTTTGGAAAACTTTAATGAGGATAAGTATTAGGTCTTCACTAAATGTTTGATAAAATTCAGCAGTGAAACCATCTGGTCCAGGAGTTTTGTTCTTAGGTAGTTTTTTGATTACCAGTTCAATTTCCTTGATGGTAATTGGTCTATTCATATTTTCTGTTTCTTCCTGAGTCAGCCTTGGAAGGTTGTTTGGTAGAAAGTTGTCCATTTCTTCTAGGTTATACAGTTTGTTAGCATATAATTTTTCATAGTATTCTCACATAATTCTTTGTATTTCTTTGGTGTCCGTACTGATTTTTCCTTTCTCATTTCTGATTCTCTTTATGTGTATAGACTCTCTTTTTTTGTTGATAAGTCTGCTAGTGGTTTATCTATTTTGTTAATTTTTCAAAGAACCAGCTCCTGCTTTCATTGATTCTTTCTATTGTTTTATTCTTCTCAATTTTATTTATTTCTGCGTTAATCTTTATTATGTCCCTCCTTCTATTCACTTTGGGCTTCATCTGTTCTTCCTTTTCTAGTTGCATTAATTGTGAGTTTAGACTGTTCATTTGGGATTGTAATTCTTTCCTGAGGTAGGCCTGTATTGCAATATATTTCCCTCTTAGCACAGCTTTCGCTACATCCCACAGATTTTGTGGTGTTGAATTATTGTTGTCATTTGTCTTCTTATATTGCTTGATATCTGTTTTTATTTGTTGATTGGTCTATTGATTATTTAAGAGCATGTTATTAAGCCTCCATGTGTTTGTGGGTATTTTGATTCTTTGTGTAATTTATTTCTAGTTTCATACCTTTGTGGTCTGAGAAACTAGTTGGTGCAATTTCAATCTTTTTGAATTTACTGAGGTTCTTTTTGTGGCCTAGTATATGATCTATTCTTGAAAATATTCCATGTGCACTTGAGAAGAATGTGTATCCTGTTGCTTTTGGATGGAGTGTTCTTTAGATGTCCGATAGGTCCATCTGTTCTAATATGTTGTTTAGTGCCTGTGTCTCTTTACTTGTTTTCTGTCTGGTTGATCTGTCCTTTGGATTGAGTGGTGTGTTGAAGTCTCCTAAAATGAATGCATTGCATTGTATTTCCCCCTTTATTTATGTTAGTATTTGTTTCACATATGTAGGTGATCCTGTGTTGGGTGCATAGATATTTATAATAGTTATATCCTCTTGTTGGACTGACCCCTTTATCATTATGTACTGTCCTTCCTTGTCTCTTATGACTTTCTTTGTTTTGAACTGTATTTTGTCTGATACAAATACTGCAACTCCTGCTTTTTTCTCCCTATTAGTTGCATGAAATGTCTTTTTCTATCCCTTTACTTTCAGTCTGTGTATATCTTTCGGTTTGAAGTGAGTCTCTTGTAGGCAGCATATAGATGGGTCTTGTTTTTTTATCCATTCAGTGACTCTGTGTGTTTTGATTGGTTCATTTAGACCATTTACATTTAGGGTGATTATCGATAGGTATGTACTTATTGCCATTGCAGGCTTAAACTTGTGGTTAGCAAAGGTTCAAGGGCAAATCCCTTACTATCTAACAATCTAATTTAACTTATTTTGTATACTGTTACAAACTCAGCCTAAAGGTTCTTTTTTTTTCCTCCTTTTTCTTCTTCCTCCATTCTTTGTATGTTATGAATCATATTCTGTACTCTTTGTTTTCCATTGAATGACATTTGTTTAGCTTTAGGAATACTTCCATCTATAGGAGTCCCTCCAAAATGCCTTGTAGAGATGGTTTGTGGGAGATAAATTCTCTCAGCTTTTGCTTATCTGAAAATTGTTTAATCCCTCCTTCAAATTTAAATGATAACCTTGCTGGGTAAAGTATTCTTGGTTCAAGGCCCTTCTTCTTCATTGCGTCCAATATATCATACCACTCTCTTCTGGCCTGTAAGGTTTCTTTTGAGAAGTCTGATGATAGCCTCATGGGTTTTCCTTTGTATGTGACGTTTTTTCTTCTTCTAGCTGCTTTTAAAAGTCTGTCTTTATCCTTGATCTTTGCCAATTTAATTATTATATGTCTTGATGTTGTCTTTCTTGGGTCCCTTGTGTTGGGAGACCTGTGTATCTCCATAACCAGAGAGACTCTCTCTTTCCCCAATTGGGGAAATTTTCTGCAATTACCTCCTCAATGACACTTTCAATCCCTTTTTATCTCTCTTCTTCTTCTTGTACCCCTATAATGCGAATATTGTTCTGTTTGGATTGGTCACACAGTTCTCTCAATATTGTTTCATTCTTAGAGATCCTTTTTCTTTCTGTGCCTCAGATTGTTTGTATTCCTCTTCCCTATTTTCTATTCCATGTACCGTCGCTTCTACTACATCTAATCTGCTTTTAAATCCCTCCATTGTCAGATATGGTATTTCTTAATGATTGAATCTCCATCTAAATTTGTTCATGAGGTCTTGAATATATTTCTGTACCTCCATAAGCATGTTTATAATTTTTATGTTGAACTCTCTTTCTGGAAGATTTGTGAGTTCGGTTTCATTTGACCCTCTTTCTGGGGTTTGTGAGATTTTGGTCTGAACCATGTTCTTTTGACGTTTCATATTTCTGTGTGGTGCCCAATAGTGCACAGAAACTCCAGTTTCTGGAGCTGCTCAGCCCCTAGGGTGAGATTGGGGGTCACAGGGGAGCGGAGCTGGTACCTGGGGGGAGAAAAGATCTGTTTCCTGATTCCTTTCTGCGGTGCCTGTCTGCAGTGCCTGAGCCAGTGGGCCAAGCACACACGTGTAAGTGTCTGTGCTTTACGTCTCTAGCTCTTGTAGGCTGGACCTCTCTCTGAGTGGACTGATGCTAGCATAATTTCTGCTTGTGTTCGAGCAGGTGCTTGCAGGCCAGTAGGAAGGCTCGGCAGGGTGTGTGTCACTGTGGGGGTCTCATAGCTGAGTAGGCAGCCAGTGCTCCTCAATGTTCCCAACCAGCTGGGCAGAGCATGCCCAGACCACCTTGTCCAGCTCTCCCTACTCCTGTGTAGCAAGCTCCGTGCAAACCCTGCCCCTTCAGCAGCCCTCTGGCTGCTAGGAAGCCTCTCAGACCACCCGCCCTTCCTCTGACACAGAGCGGCAGGGTGTGGATTCTGTCCTCCACAAACAGCCGGAATGTTAGTCTCCCAGGCCCTCCTCCCATCCAAGCTCCCAACATCCAGAGCAGCACACAATGTAGGCTTCCACTTACAAAGCAGTTCTCCAGGGCCAGGTGTTCAGCAGTACCAGGGTTCCACCCCTTTCCCTCTCTGTTTCTCTCCCTCCCGTCAGTGGGCATGTTGAAAGTATTGCATCAATTAGTTGTGTTTATTTTTATATTTTATTTTGCTATTATTAATGTACAATTACATGAGCAACATTAGGATTGCTACATTCCCCCTATTATCAAGTCCCCACCATATACCCCATTACAGTCACTGTCCATCAGCATAGTAAGATGCTGTAATGACTAGTTGTCTTCTCTGTGCTATACTGCCTTCCCCGTGCCCACCCTATATTATGTGTGCTAATCGTAATACCCCTTAATCCCTTTATCCCTCCCTTCCCACCCACTATCCACAATCCCTTTCCCTTTGGTAACCGTTAGTCCATTCTTGGGTTCTCTGAGTCTGCTATTGTTTTGTTTCTTCAGTTTTTGCTGTTGTAGTCCACAGATGAGTGAAATCATTTGGTACTTGTCATTCTCCACCTGGCTTATTTCACTGAGCATAATACCCTCTAGCTCCAACCATGTTGTTGCAAATGGTAGAATTTGTTTTTTTCTTATGGCAGAATAATATTCCATTGTGTATATGTACCACATCTTCTTTATCCATTCGACTCCTGGTGGACACTTGGGTTGCTTCCATGTCTTAGCTATTGTAAATAGTGCTGTGATAAATGTAGGGGTGCATATGTCTTTTTGAATATGTGATCTTCTTCTCTTTGGGAAAATACCTAGGAGTGGAATTCCTGGGTCAAATGGTATTTCTGTTTTTAGTTTTTCGAGGAACCTCCATATTGCTTTCCACAATGGTTGAACTAATTTACATTTCCAACAGCACTGTAGAAGGGTTCCCCTTTCTCTGCATCCTCCCCAGCATTTGTTGTTGCTTGTGTTTTGGATGTTGGCCATCCTAACTGGTGTGAGGTGATATCTCATTGTGGTTTTAATTTGCATTTCTCTGATAACCAGTGATGTGGAGCATTTTTTTATGTGCCTGTTCGCCATCTTAATTTCTTCTTTGGAGAAGTGTCTGTTCAGATCCTCTGCCCATTTTTTAATTGGCTTATTTGCTTTTTGTTTGTTGAGGTGCGTGAGCTCTTTATATAATTTGGGTATCAACCCCTTATCGGATAGGTAATTTATGAATATATTCTCCCATACTGTACGTTGCCTTTTTGTTTTACTGATGGTTTCTTTAGCTGTACAGAAGGTTTTTAATTTGGTGTAGTCCCATTTGTTCATTTTTGCTTTTGTTTCCCTTGCCCTAGGAGGTGTGTTCATGAAAAAGTTGCTTGTGTTTATATTGCAGAGATATTTGCCTGTGTTTTCTTCTAAGAGTTTTATAGTTTCATGACTTTGATCCAGGTCTTTGATCCACTTCGAGTTTAGTTTTATGTAAGTAGTTAGACAGTAATCAAGTTTCATTCTCTTACATATAGCTGTCCAGTTTTGCCAATAACAGTTGTTGAAGAGGCTGTCCTTTCTCCATTGTATGTCCATGGCTCCTTTATCATATATTAATTGGCCCTATATGTGTGGTTTTATATCTGGACTCTGTATTCTATTCCATTGATCTATGGGTCTCTTCTTGTGCCAGTATCAAATTGTCTTGATTTCTGTAGCTTTGTAGTAGAGCTTGAAGTTGGGAGTGTAATTTCCCCTGCTTTATTCTTCCTTCTAAGGATTATTTTGGCCATTCGGGGTCTTTTGTGGTTCCATATGAATTTTAGAACTATTTGTTCTAGGTCATTGAAGAATGCTGTTGATATTTTGATAAGGATTTCATTGAATTTGTAGATTGCTTGGGCAGGATGGCCATTTTGAGAATATTAAATCCTCCTACTCATGAGCAAGGGATGTATTCCCATTTATTGGTGTGTTCTTTGATTTCTTTCTAGAGTGTCTTGTAATTTTCAGGGTATAGATCTTTAACTTTCTTGGTTAGGTTATTCCTAGGTATTTTATTCGTTTTGATGGAATTGTGAATGGAATTGTTTTCCTGATTTCTCTTTGTGCTAATTCATCATTAGTGTATAGGACTGCAACAGAATTCTGTGTATTAATTTTGTATCCTGTAACTTTGCTGAATTCAGATATGAGTTCTAGTAGATTTGGAGTGGATTCTTTAGGGTTCTTTATGTACAATATCATGTCATCTGCAAATAGTGTCAATTTGACTTATTTCTTACTAATCTGGATGCCTTTTAATTCTTTGTTTTGTCTGATGGCCGTGGCTAGGTTCTCCAGTAGTATGTTGAATAAAACTGGGGAGAGTGTGCATCCCTGCCTTGTTCACGATCTTAGGTGAAAAGCTTTCAGCTTCTCACTGTTAAGTGTGATGTTGGCTGTGGGTTTGTCATATATGGCCTTTATTATGTTGAGGTCCTTGCCGTCAAACCCATTTTGTTGAGAGTTTTTATTATGAATGGATGTTGAATTTTGTCGAATGTTTTTTCAGCATCTATGGAGATGATCATGTGGTTTTTGTCCTTCCTTTTGTTGATGTGGTGGATGACGTTAATGGATTTTTGAATGTTGTACCATCATTGCATCCCTGAGATGAATCCCACTTGATTATGTTGTATGATCCTCCTGTTGTATTTTTTAATTCGGTTTGCTATTTTGTATCTATGTTCATCAGGAATATTGGTCTGTAATTTTCTTTTTTTTGTGTTGGGTCTTTGGTTTTGGTATTAGAATGTTGCTGGCTTCATAGAATGAGTTTAGAAGTATTTCCTCCTCTTCTATTTTTTGGAAAACTTTAAGGAGAGTGTGTATTATGTCTCTTTAAATGGGTGATATAATTCAGCAGTGACTCCATCTGGACCAGGAGTTTTGTTCTTGGGTAGTGTTTTGATTACCAATTCAGTTTCGTTGTTAGTAATTGATCTGTTTAGATTTTCTGTTTCTTCCTTTGTCAGTCTTGAAAGGTTGTGTTTTTCTAGAAAGTTGTCCATTTCTTCTACGTTATCCAGTTTGTTAGCATACAGATTTTCATAGTATTTTCTCATAATTCTTTGTATTTCTGTGGTGTCCGTCGTGATTTTTCCTTTCTCTTTTCTGATTCTATTTATGTGTGTAGATTCTCTTTTTCTCTTAATAAGTCTGGCTCGGGATTTATCTATTTTGTTTATTTTCTCAAGAAACCAGCTCTTGGTTTCATTGATTTTTTTTCTATTGTTTTGTTCTTCTCAATCTTATTTGTTTCTTCTCTGATCTTTATTATGTCCCTCCTTCTGCTGACTTTGTGTCTTAGTTGTTTGTTTTCTAGTTTCAATAATTGTGACTTTAGATTATCATTTGGGATTGTTCTTCCTTCTTTAAATAGGTGTGGATTGCTATATGCTTTCTTCTTAGAACTGCCTTCGCCGCGTCCCACAGAATTTGGGGCATTGTGCTGTTATTTTCATTTGTCTCCATGTATTGCTTGATCTCAGTTTTAATTTGGTCATTGATCCATTGATTATTTAGTACCATGTTGTTAAGCCTCCATGTGTTTGTGAACCTTTTTGTTTTCTTTGTACAGTTTATTTCTAGTTTTATACCTTTGTGATATGAAAAGTTGGTTGGTAGAATTTCAGTCTTTTTGTGGCCTAGTATGTGGTCTATTGTGGAAAATGTTGCATGTGCCCTTGAGAAGAATGTGTATCCTGCTGTGTTAGGATGTAGAGTTCTGTAGATGTCTCTTAGGTCCATCTCTTCTAGTGTGTCGTTCAGTACCTCTGTGTCCTTACTTATTTTCTGTCTGGTTGCTCTGTCCTTTGGAATGACTGGTGTGTTGAAGTCTCTTAAAATGAATGCATTGCATTCTGTTTCCTCCTTTAATTCTGTTAGTATTTGTTTCACAGAAGTTGGTGCTCCTGTGTTGGGTGCATAGATATTTATAATGGTTATATCCTGTTGTTGGACTCACCCCTTTATCATTATGTAATGTCTTTCTTTATTTATTGTTACTTTCTATTTTTGATGTCTATTTTGTCTGATACAAGTACTACAACACCTGCTTTTTTATCCCTATTTTTTGCATGAAATATCTTTTTCTGTCCCTTCACTTCTAGTTTGTGTATATCTTTGGGTTTGAGGTGAGTCTCTTGTAGGCAACATATAGATGGGTCTTGCTTTTTTATCCATTGTATTACTCTGTGTCTTGATTGGTGCATTCAGTCCATTTACATTTAGCATGATTATCGATAGATATGTACTTATTATTGCCATTGCAGGCTTTGGATTTGTGGTTACCAAATGTTCATAGGTAGCTTCTTTACTATCTAACCGTCTAACTTTAACTCACTTATTATGCTATTATAAGCACAATGCAATGATTCTTTATTTCTCTCCCTTTTTCTTCCTCCTCCACTCTTTATGTTAGGTGTTTTATTCTGTACTCTTTTGTGTTTCCCTTAACTGCTTTTGTGGATAGCTGATTTTAGTTTTTTGCCTTTAGTTAGTATTTGGTTTGTCTGCTTTCTTTGCTGTGATTTTATTTTCTCTTGTGACATCTATTTAGCCTCAGGAGTACTTCCATCTAGAGCAGTCCCTTTAAAATACACTGTGGAGGTGGTTTGTGGAAGGTAAATTTCCTTAACTTTTGCGTATCTGGGTATTGTTTCATAATTCTTTCCAATTTAAATGATAATCTTGCTGCATACAGTATTTTTGGTTCAAGGCCCTTCTGTTTCATTGCATTAAATATATCATGCCATTCTCTTCTGGCCTGTAAGGTTTCTGTTGAGAAGTCTGATGATAGCCTGATGGGTTTTCCTTTGTAGATGATCTTTTTTCTCTCTCTGGCTGCTTTTATTACTCTGTCCTTGTCTTTGATCTTTGCCATTTTAATTATTATATGTCTTGGTGTTGTCCTCCTTGGGTCCCTTGTGTTGGGAGATCTGTGAGCTTCCATGGCCTGAGAGACTATTTCCTTCCCCAGATTTGTGAAATTTTCAGCAATTATTTCTTCAAAGACACTTTCTATTCCTTTTTCTCTCTCTTCTTCTTCTGGTACCTCTATAATATGGATATTATTCCATCTGGATTGGTCACACAGTTCTCTTAATATTCTTTCATTCCTAGAGATCCTTTTATCTCTCTCTGCCTCAGCTTCTCTGTATTCCTGTTCTCTCATTTCTATTCTATCAACAGTGTCTTGCACCTCATCTGGTCTGCTCTTTAATCCTTCCATTGTTTGTTTAATTTCTGTTATCTCCCTCTGGAATTCATTCCTTAGCTCTTGCATATTTCTCTGCAGGTCCATCTGCATTGTTATGACTTTTATTTTGAATTCTTTTTTAGGAAGATTGGCCCTCTCTCTGGCATTTGAGTGATTTTGGACTGGACCAGGTTCTTCTGCCTTTTCATGGCAATAGAAGTGATCACTGGCGAGTCGCTCATGTGTCAGCTGGGAGAACAAAGTCCCTTCCTGCTTGCTGGTCACCTTGCCCTTCTCTGCTGCCTGTGTCGGTTAACCACACACAGGGAACAGTCTCTGGGTTAATCCCCTGAACTGCCGTGGGCAGGGTGGCCCTTGGGATAGCCTAGGGCACTTGCAGGGGTCAGAGGCAAGTGGTGTGTGTTCCCTGCAAGAATGGCAGCCCTTTATCCCTTCTGGACTTTGTGCCAGCTTCCTGTGCTTGTGCTGGGCAACTGTGCACAGGGGGCTGCCTCTGGGTCTGGCCCGGTTAGCTGCACACTGGGAGAAGACTCTGTGTGGTTGCTGTGGGTCAGGCTTCTCCCTGGTTCGTCTGCAGCAGTGGCGGGTCAGCTGGTTTGCTTGCAGTGCCATCATGGGGGAATGAATGGCAGGTTGCTTATTGCCGTGAGGGGCTTTGGAGCTGCATTGCCACCCAGTGGGTTAGGGCACCTGAAGTTCCTTAAAATTCCCAGCCTGCTGGGCTGAGCATGCCAGGACGATTTTGCCCACCTGTTAAACCCTTGTCCCTTTAAGACTTTTAAAGCGCCTGATTTTCTTTTGTTCCAGAGGAGCCTGCTGTGGGGACCCGTTCGCAGTCTCAGTCTTGGATTTTAGTTTTCCGTTTCTCTAATATCCAGTACACCATGTAATGTGTGTCTGTGCTCCCAGTGCAGATTTGTATGGCTGGTTCTTTAGCAGGCCTGTGCTTCCACACCCTCCCCACTCTGATTCTTTTCCTCCCACCGGTGTGGTGGGGTGGGGGGAGTGCTCAGGTCCCACCGGTTCATTGTATCTTACCCTTTTTTTGAGATGCTATTTCTCGCAGATGTAGATGTAGCCTGGCTGTTGTACTGTATCTTCTGGTCTCTCTTTTAGGGATAGTTGTATTTGCTGTATTTTCAGAATATATGTGGTTTTGGAAGAAGATTTCCTCTGCCCTACTCACACCGCCATCCTGAGAAATCTCTCTCGTTTGTGAGTATTTTTGCATCTATGTTCATCAGGGATATTGATCTGTAATTTTCTTTTTTTGTGGTGTCTTTGCCTGGTTTTGTTATTTGCGTGATGCTGGCTTCATAGAATGAGTTTGGATGTATTCCCTCCTCTTCTGCTTTTTGGACAACTTTAAGGAGGATGGGTATATGGTCTCTAAATGTCTAATAAAATTAAGCGGTGAATCCGTCTGGCCCAGGGATATTGTTCTTGGGTAGTTTTTTGATTACCGATTCAATTCAATTCTAGTGATTGGTCTGTTCAGACTTTCTTTCTTCCTGGGTCAGTTTTTGAAGGTTGTATTTTTCCAGAAAGTTGCCCATTTCTTCTAGATTATCCAATTTGTTAGCATATAATTCTTCATAGTATTTTCTAATAATTCTTTGTATTTCTGTGGTGTCTGGAGTGATTTTTCTGATTCTGTTTATGTTTGTAGACTCTCTTTTTTTCTTGACAAGTCTGGATAGGCATTTATCCATTTTGTTTATTTTCTCAAAGAACCCGCTCTTGGTTTCATTAATTCTTCCTGTTGTTTTATTTTTCTCTGATCTTTATTATGTCCCTCCTTCTACTGACTTTCTGCCTCATTTGTTCTTCTTTTTTCAGTTTCATTAGTTGTGAATTTAGACTGTTCATTTGGGGTTGTCTTCCTTCTTTAAATAGGCCTGAATTGCTGTATACTCTCCTCTTAGAACTGCCTTCACTGCGTCCCACAGAAGTTGGGGCGTTGAGCTATTGTTTTCATTTATCTCCATTTATTGCTTGATCTCTGTTTTAATTTGGTCATTGATCCATTGATTATTTAGGAGCTTTTTGTTTAGCCTCCATGTGTTTGTGGGCCTTTTTGTTTTCTTTGCACAGTTTATTTCTAGTTTCATACGTTTTTGATCTGATAAGTTGGTTGGTAGAATTTCGGTATTTTTGAATTTACTGAGGTTCTTTTTGTGTCCTAGTATGTGATGTATTCTTGAAAATGTTCCATGTGCACTTGAGAAGAATGTGTATCCTGCTGCTTTTGGGTGGAGTGTTCTGTGGATGTCTGTTAGGCCTGTCTCTTCTAATGTGTTGTTCAGTACCTCTGTCTGTAAAGAAGACTTTTTAAATATAAAGATCTGCTTGTTTGCTTGTTGATTGGAATAATCCTATGTTTGGAGATGTTGGTGATGTAGGAGAGGATAATTGAATGAGCAGTGTCTTTGAGGAGGCAAGAAGCAATGGCATCCAATTCATAGGTGGAGGATTTGGCTTTAGGTAAGAAGAAAGGAAACTCATCTGTTGTTAATAAGAGACAGGTTGAGTATATAGGTATAGATACAGGAAGTTGGTCAGCTGGGAAGTGGAAAATAAAGTGGTTCTCATTCAATTGCTTCTGTTTTCTCAGTGAATTAAGAATGAGGTTGTCAACTGAATGTGAGAAGTAGGGAATGAAGTTGGAGGTTGAGGAGGGGGACAGTGTGAAATAATCCTTTCTGAAAGAATATGTCATTGACTCAATGTAAGCGCTGTATCTATTCACTTATCCATTGTTTAAAATAGTTCCCCTGGGAAAATGCACTATTAGATATGATAAAGGAGCCTAGAAGCACTCATATTCCTCATCAGGACTGTGTGTGTGTAAACGGGGATAAAGGCATGAGCTACAAGAAGCATGTTATCTCTTTATACCTGTGTAAGATAACCTTTAGGACTGTTAACCTTTAAAAATTCTGAATTAAGGGGCAAGAACAGTTGCTTCGTCCAGAGGTGGTGGGGATGAATTCTAAGTCAGAGTCTCTTGCTCCTCATTCCTGAAAATGGGTTAATTTACTTGTAAGCTGGGTGTTTCAGAAATCAAGAACTATCTATATGAAATATACTTTCTTTAAATAATAAAACATAAAGAATATTATGTCATGCCAAATGAAAACACTTTTGAAGAGAAACTTCATCATTGCTTTGCATTGTTTTTTTCTTAATCTTCAGCAGATTTTATTGCCTAGTTAGGGAAAGATAAGAATATGTGAAAGTGGTGAAGGAAAATCCACACAGGAAAGAAAACAAGAATTTAGCAGCCACAGGTTAGATTTTATGACTACCTTCAACAGATATTTCTATGTACTGTGTTTAGATAGTAAAATTATGGGTTTATACATATACACCCTACCCTAGCTGGGAGTAGTCAGCCAAATGGAGGTGTAGCATAAGGACAAATTATATTCACTGTATGCTTCTCTATAATAGTATGATATGCAATTAAATGAACTACCACCTACATGTTAGTTCATTATGAAAACCAGCCCATTTGCTGATAGGCTTTTTGAGAACTTTTCTGTTATTTCTGAGACCTATTTATGTGCCATTCTAAACTATCTGAGGCATCAAAACACTTTGAAAAACAGTCTGTTGGTTAACATAAATATCAAGTTACTACTTCTTACTGACAAAGAAATACAAAAATGAATACATTAGTAGATAGTTGTTAAAGTTTAATCCTTTTAGAACTTTGAAAGGCAAAGGTGATGCCCATTTTCAAACAGAGGTAAAAAGTTGATTTCAGGTAGCTAATATAATGAGTTTACTGTATGTTAGGCACTGTGCTAAGTACTCTGTGCCCATTACCACTTAATCCTCCCAAGAACCCTGTTAAATAGGTAACTATTCTTATATTATAGCAGAGGAAACTAAGGCCAGGAGAGGAAAACAACTTGCCAAAAGAAACAGGGGGAGCCTGGTTTTAAATCTGAGTTTGACCCCATAGCCTTATTCTTTTTATCAGTGCTAGCTTGTTCTCACTAAAAAGCCCATCAGTGACCTTTAAAATATTATAGAACACGTATATGTGTGTGCCTGGGAGTTAGGAAGAGGTGTTCCTGAGTCACTAGAATGGGCTCTCTAAAACCAAGTCATGTACTGTCTTCTGGTACTAGTGGATTGAGGAAGTGGCTAATAGTAGCAGACCAACCCACCTGCCAAGGACAACTGGGAAAGCAGGCTGAATACAAAAGACATCAGTTTGGCATTCGACAAAATTCAACATCCATTCATGATAAAAACTCTTAACAAAATGGGTATGGAGGGCAAATACCTCAACATAATAAAGGCCATATATGACAAACCCACAGCCAACATCATACTTAACAGCAATAAGCTGAAAGCTTTTCATCTAAGATCGGAAACAAGGCAGGGATGCCCACTCTCCCCACTTTTATTTAACATAGTTCTGGAGGTCCTAGCCACAGCAGTCAGACAAAACAAAGAAATAAAAGGTATCCAGATTGGTAAGGAAGAAGTCAAACTGTCACTGTTTGCAGATGACATATTGTTCATTACAAACCCTAAAGAATCCACTCCAAAACTACTAGATCTAATATCTGAATTCAGCAAAGTTTCAGGATACAAAATTAATACATAGAAATCTGCTGCATTCCTATACACTAACGATGAACTAGCAGAAAGAGAAATCAGGAAAACAATTCAATTCACAATTGCATCAAAAAGAATAAAATACCTAGGAATAAACCTAACCAAGGAAGTGAAAGACTTATACCCTGAAAACTACAGGACACTCTTTAAGAGAAATTAAAGAGGACACTAACAAATGGAAATTCATCCCATGCTCTTGGGTGGGAAGAATTAATATTGTCAAAATGGCCATCCTGCCTAAAGCAATCTACAGATTCAGTGCAATCCCGATCAAAATACCAACAGCATTCTTCAATGAACTGGAACAAATAGTTCTAAAATTCATATGGAACCACAAAAGACCCTGAATAGCCCAAGCAATCCTGAGGAGGAAGAATAAAGCAGGAGGTATGTCCCTTCCCAACTTCAAGCTCTACTACAAAGCCACAGTAATCAAGACAATTCAGTACTGGCACAAGAACAGATCAGTGGAACAGAATAGAGAGTCCAGATATTAACCCAAGCATATATGGTCAGTTAATATACGATAAAGGAGCCATGGGTATACAATGGGGAAATGACAGCCTCTTCAACAACTGGTGTTGGCAAAACTGGACAGCTACATGTAAGAGAATGAAAATGGATTATTGTCTAACCTCATACACAAAAGTAAAGTCAAAATGGATCAAAGACCTGAATGTAAGTCAAGAAACCATAAAACTCTTAGAAAATAAACATAGGCATAAATCTCTTGGATATAACATGAGCAACTTCTTCATGAACATATCTCCCCGGGCAAGGGAAAGAAAAGCAAACATGAACAAGTGGGACTATATCAAGCTGAAAACCTTATGTACAGCAAAGGACACCATCAGTAGAACAAAAAGACATCCTACAGTATGGGAGAATATATTCAAAAATGACATATCCGAAAAGGGGTTGACATCCAAATTATATAAAGAGCTCACGCACCTCAACAAACAAAAAGCAAATAATTCAATTAAAAAATAGGCAGAGGAGCTGAACAGACACTTCTCCAAAGAAGAGATTCAGATGGCCAACGGGCACATTAAAAGATGCTCCACATCACTAATCATCAGAGAAATGCAAATTAAAACCACAATGAGATATCACCTCACACCAGTAAGGATGGCTGCCATCCAAAAGACAAACAACAACAAAACGTTGGCAAGGATGCAGAGAAAGGGGAACCCTCCTACACTGCTCGTGGGAGTGCAATTTAGTTCAACCATTGTGGAAAGCAGCATGGAGGTTCCTCAAAAAACTCAAAATAGAAATACCATTTGATCCAGGAATTCTACTCCTAGGAATTTACCTAAGAATGCAGCAGCCTAGTTTGAGAAAGACATATGCACCCCTATTTATTGCAGCACTATTTACAATAGCCAAGAAATGGAAGCAACCTAAATGTCCATCAGTAGATGAATGGATAAAGAAGATGTGGTACATATACCCAATGGAATATTATTCAGCCATAAGAAGAAAACAAATCCTACCGTTTGCAACATGGATGGAACTAGAGGGTATTATGCTCAGTGAAATAAGCCAGGTGGGGAAAGACAAGTATCGAATGATTTCAGTCATCTGTGGAGTATAAGAACAAAGAAAAACTGAAGGAACAAAACAGCAGCAGACTCACAGAACCCAAGAATGGACTAACAGTTACCAAAGGGAAAGGGACTGCAGAGGATGGGTGGGAAGGAAGGGATAAGGGGGCAAAGGGGGCATTACAATTAGCACACATAATGTAGCAGGGGGCACATGGAAGGCAGTGTAACACAGAGAAAATAAGTAGTGATTCTGTAGCGTCTTACTACGCTGATGGACAGTGATGTAATGGGTATATGGTAGGGACTTGATAACGGAGATAGTCTAGTTAACCATAATGTTGCTCATGTAAATTGTACATAAATGATACCAAAATATTAAAAAAAAGAACAAAAACATCTGTTTGATGGCATTAGAAAGTAACAAGATCTTCGGAAGCTGAAATCCTGGACAGAACAGTGCAAAAAGTGAGACTGACAGTTTGAGGTCTTTTCTCCTTGATACACTTACCAATTTGTAAGTAGCACAGGCTGAAGGACAGAGAAAGAGAATAGAAATTGGCTGGTTAAGCTCAACAGAGTTACTGGTAGTCTACAGTGCTGCGAAGTACAAATTCAAGTGTCTGGTCAACTGAGGTGGCAGAGCTCTGGTAAAAGACTTGGCTTTTAGTTAGGTCTTCTGAAGGACTACACTGAAGGAATAAGGGTAGACCACATGTAGACTAGTCTTACAAAGACTGAATCTCAATTCTAATTAGATTAATTAGATCCCGAATTAGATTACAGTAATACAATTCTATTCTAATAGCTTGCCAGAAGTTTGAAAGAAATCCTTCTGGAAGAAAATAGCCTCATTCAGAATCCCTACAATTTTTCATATACAATGTCCATCATTCAGTTAAAAATTACAAGCTTAATAAAAGAAAAAAATGGACAATAAAAACAGATTCACAGGTGATCCAGATATTGGAGTTATCAAACTTAGACTTTAAAATAACTTTGATAAGATGATGTCTTGCCAATGGGTTTCGGCCCCAGGCAAGTTCACTGTGGATTCAGTGAGACCAAGGAATGACAATATAACGTTCTTGGGGTGAAAGGGTTTATTACCTGGCTTGTTCTCCTGATGATAGGTCGAGTACTAGAATTATATCTGCATCCAACATTCTGCATGTCTGTAATCCTCCTTTGCCTTTGCCTCTGCCTCTGCCCAGAGCACTGGACAGAGCTCTTTATATAGTGACTCAGTCAATAATAGCTTATTGTCTATGGGCGTGGAAGCAGTAGCCTAGCTGCAGGCCAGTTACAACATGAAGTAGGTTAGGTTCAGGTGAGGATCCTGGCCATAGGAACCTTCACTCTATCCAGATGATTAATATGCTCAAATAATAGGTGACAAGAAGATAATTTCACCACGGAACTGGAATATTTAATAATGAATCAAATGGAAATTCTAGAACTAGAAGACAAAATAATAAATTAAGAGTATAATTGGCAAGTTTGATAGCAGTTTACAAAAGCCAAAGAGATGATCAGTGATCTGGAAGATAGGTCTGTTGAAAATATGCAGACCGAAGTTTAGAGAGAAAAGTATAGAAAACACAGAAAAAAATTAAGAGGTCTATGAAATATGGTAAAAAATTTAACATACATACAAATGGATTTGCAGAATGGGAGAAGTGACAATGCTGAAATGATATTTGAAGAGATTAGTGGCTGAAATACTTTTTCAAAATGTGAAATACTTTAATTCAGGAAGCTCTATAAACCCAAGCAGGATAAATTAAAAGAAAAACATACATTATATTAAAACTGTTCAAAATCAAAAACATATTAAAAGCAGCCAAAGTGAATATTATGTCTCAGAGGTAAGACAAAATAAACACATTTCCAGGCAAATAAAAAATGAAAGAATTTTTTGCTAGCAGACTTGCGTTTTAAAAAATACGAAAAGGCAGGATTATAATTATCAATAGCATAATTGAATATAGGAAGGAATAAATAACAATGAAAAAGGCAAATATGTGGGTAAATCTAAATCAATAGTGACTGTATAAAACAATAATAATGATATCTTGTAGGCTTAAGATATATGTAGAATTAAAGCTATAACAATAAAACAGAAAAGGCTTGGAGTAGCTATATGGAGTTAAAGTGCCCAAAAGTCCTTAGATTGTCTTGGAATTAGTAAAAGTAATCATTTATATTATACTCTAAAGTCAAAGGTACACATCATAATCTGTAGATTAATCACTAAAAGCGTAGTCACTAAATATAAAACCAACAAGCTAGCAGAGGAGAAAATGGAATAAAAAAAAATAATGCAAGACTTCTGGGAAGATGGCGGTGTGAGCAGGGCGGCAGAAATCTCCTCCCAACACTATATTTATCTACAAAAACACAGAAAATACATCTATTCCTAAAAGAGAGACGAGAATACACAGGAAAGCGCACAGCGTGCAGCTACACCCGAGAGGACTCGGCACCCCAAGAGGCGGGTAAGATACGGAGCCGCGACCCGGCGGGACCCGAGCCCTCCCCCACCCCAGTGCACCGGCGGGAGGAGAGGATTCAGAGCCGGGAGGGAGTGGAAGCACACCCCGCGAAGTAGCCAGCCCCGGTGATCTGCGCGGGGAGCGCTGACCCACATTGCGCAGTGCAGCGGAGATTGGAGAGACAGAGGGGCAGGATCTGAGCGGGGAACGCGCCAGGGTGCTTGCAGCCGGCTCCCGGGAAGGAAAAAAAAAAAGCGCGCTTTCTTCAGCGGTCTTAAAGAGACAGGAGCCCAGCGGAGGAGCCGGATCGCCCCAGCACACTCAGCCCAGCAGGCTGGGAGTCCTGGGGAGTTTCAGACGCCTTAGCTGGCGACTGAGGAAGCGTAGCCATACTTAACACTTCTCACTGAGATCAACAGCCTCCTATTCGTTCCCACCCCTGCCAGAGCGATAAAGGGCCCTGAGGAGCGGCATAGTCACAGCTGTGGATTAGTGGGGCAATAGCGCCACCTAGAGCATTCCCACAGAATCTACGTCCGGTGGGCATTTTTTTTGTTTGTTTTGTTTTGTTTTGTTTTTGTTTTTTCTTTTCTTTCTTCTTTTTTCTTTTTTTCTTTCGTTCTTTCTTTTTTTTTCTTTTTTGTTTCTTTTTTTTCTCTTTTTTTTTCTTTTCTTTTTAAAGTCTTAAAGAGCCCAGCTGACATACGTGGCAACTATCAGTTATACAGCCATGAAAAGACAGAGGAATATGGTTCAGACCAAAATCAACCAGACAACCCCAGAGAGGGAGTCTGAAGGGATGGAAATGCACAGCCTCCCTGAAAAAGAATTCAGAATAAAAGTCATAACCATGCTGATGGACCTACAGAGAAATGTGCAAGACCTGAGAAAGGAAGTGAGGGAACTGAGGAAAGACAATACAGAAATCAGACAAGCGATCAACAGGCTAAACAGCAGAATGGATGAGATGCGAGACTGTTAATGGAATAGAAAACAGAGAACAGGAGTACAGAGCAGCTGAGGCAGAGAGGGATAAAAGGATTTCTAGGAATGAAAGAATATTAAGAGAACTGTGTGACCAATCCAAACGGAACAATATTCACATTATAGGAGTACCAGAGGAAGAAGAGAGAGAAAGGGATAGAAAGTGTCTTTAAAGAAATAATTGCTGAAAACTTTCCCTCGCTGGGGAAGGAAGTAGTCTCGCAGTCCCCCGAAGCTCATAGATCTCCCAACACAAGGGACCCAAGGAAGACAACACCAAGACACATAATAATTAAGATGGCAAAGATCAAAGATAAAGACAGGGTATTAAAGGCAGCTAGAGAGAAAAAAAAGATCACCTACAAAGGAAAACCCATCAGACTATCATCAGACTTCTCAACAGAAACCTTACAGGCCAGAAAAGAATGGCATGATGTATTTAACGTTATGAAACAGAAGGGCCTCGAACCAAGAATATTGTATCCAGCACGATTATCGTTTAAATATGATGGAGGGATTAAACAATTTCCAGATAAACGAAAGTTAAGAGAGTTTGCCTCTCATAAACCACCACTACAGGATATCTTAAATGGACTGCTCTAGAGGGAAGCACACCTAAGGCTAAAAAGATGTCACCAGAGAAAAAGAAATCATAGCAAAGAAAGCAGACCATCCAAATACCAACTAAAGGCAAGGAATAAAACACATATTATAGAAAGAATGGAGTAGGAGGAATAAGAAGGGAGAGAAAGAAAGAAACATCAGACTGTGTTTACAATAACTTAACAAGAAAGTTAAGTTAGATTGTTAGATAGTAAAGAAGCAACCCTTGAGCCCTTGGTAACCACGAATCTAAAGCCAGCAATGGCAATAAGTACATACCTATCAATAATCACCCTAAATGTAAATGGACTGAATGCACCAATCAAAAGACACAGAGTAACAGAATGGATAAAACAGCAAGACCCATCTATATGCTGCCTACAAGAAACTCACCTCAAACCCAAAGATATGCAGACTAAAAGTGAAGGGATGGAAAAAGATATTTCATGCAAACAAATAAAGAGAAAAAGCAGGTGTTGCAGTACTTGTATCAGACAAAATAGACTTCAAAACGAAGAAAGTAGAGAAAGATAAAGAAGGACATTACATAATGATAAAGGGGTCAGTCCAGCAAGAAGATATAACCATTATAAATATATATGCACCCAACACAGGAGCACCAGCATATGTGAGACAAATGCTAACAGAGTTAAAGGGGGAAATAGACAGCAATGCATTCATCTTAGGAGACTTCAACACACCACTCACTCCAGAAGACAGATCAACCAGACAGAAAATAAGTAAAGACACAGAGGCACTGAACAACACACTAGAACAGATGGACCTAACAGACATCTACAAACTCTACACCCAAAAGCAACAGGATACACATTCTTCTCAAGTGCACATGGAACATTTTCCAGAATAGACCACATACTAGGCCACAAAAAGAACCTCAGCAATTTCAAAAATATTGAAATCCTACCAACCAACTTCTCAGATCACCAAGGTATAAAACTAGAAATAAATTTTAGAAAGAAATCAAAAAGGCTCACAAATACATGGAGACTTAACAACACTCTCCTAATTAATCAATGGGTTAACGGCCAAATCAAAACAGAAATCAAAGAATATATGGAGACTAATGACAACAACAACACAAAAGCCACAACTTCTGTGGGACGCAGCAAAAGGCAGTTCTAAGAGGGAAAGTATATTGCAATCCAGGCCTATTATTTAAAGAAGGAAGAACATTCTGAAATGAATAGTCTAAACCCAGATAATTACTGAAATTGGAAAGAAGAACAAATGAGGCCCAAAGTCACCAGAAGGAGGGACATAATAAAGATTAGAGAAGAAATAAATAAAATTGAGAAGAATAAAACAATAGAAAAATCAATAAAACCAAGCAGCCGGTTCTTTGAAAAATAAACAAAATAGATAAAACTTCAGCCAGACTCATTAAGAGAAAAGGAGAATCTACACACATAAACACAATCAGAAATGAGAAAGGAAAAATACGACGGACCCCACAGAAATACAAGAATCATAAGAGAATATTATGAGAATCTATATGCTAACAAGCTGGAAAACATAGAAGAAATGGACAACTTCTTAGAAAAATACAACCTTCCAAGACTGACCAAGCAAGAAACAGAAAAATGAAACAGACCAATGACCAGCGACAAAATCGAATTGGTAATCAAAAAACTACCCAAGAACAAAACCCCCGGGCCTGATGGATTCACCTCTGAATTCTACCAGACATATAGAGAAATAACACCCATTCTCCTTAAAGTTTTCCAAAAAATAGAAGAGGAGGGAATACTTCCAAACTCATTCTATGAAGCCAGCATCACTCTAATACCAAAACCGGGCAAAGACCTCACCAAAAAAGAAAATTACAGACCAATACCCCTGATGAACGTA
>JAVSCE010019956.1:0-22775 GCA_032199065.1 Smutsia gigantea | reverse complement strand
TCAGGGAGCATAAAAGAAAACAAAAACCCTATTTCTGTTTTAGAAAAGTTTACAATTTAGTAGGGCACTAAATTCAATTTTCCACACTTCAGTAAAATACTTTCTATAATTATATATTTTAAATACACATTTCATGTGCTAAATATTACACTAAACACTTTGCATGCATTATCTCATTTTAAAAGATGATAAAACAGTTCTTAGAGCAGTTAACTTTGCCCAAGAAGACACAGCTAAGAAATGGTGAAACAGAGAATCAAAGTAAACAGCTTGGCTACAGCTGCTTGAATTTATGATCTTTATCACCACATTACACAAATGGAAGTTCAGTAAGTAAGCTATAAATAAGGAAATAATGCCAGGAATTTTTTAAATAATTGGGAAATTTTTCATTCTAAAGATTGAAAAGGGGGAGACTAACCAGTCAAGCCAATGAAAAGATCTATGCTTTAAACTAATAAAAGGAAAACTATAGGATTAAAATACAAAATTACTTTAAGACTAAAAAACAGTACCTTAAGCAGTTACTTGTTTTCATACATTTTTGCCTAATACATTTTCCCAGCATTTATTTCTTTTCAAGTCTAGAACTGAAATTTTAAAATGCTATTGCATAAAATACATTAGAATGCCCAACTTAGTTTATGATTAGGAGAAAGCTAGGTGCTCCTTGCTTCGGAAAAGTCTTAGGAAATTTCTTTATATAGTACTTATTTAAACTAGCAGGCATTTTTTTGAAATATCAGAAATTTAGATTAGGATTTATGGTATAAGTTAAAACCATTTTTTTCTACTCTACCAAAAGGTATGTTTTCAAATATGTTTTCCTTAAGGCTGCACTGAATACATTCATTTTCTAAATAAACACACCATTGTTGAATAGTGCAGAAAACAATTCTCATTACAGTTCTGGTCAGTAAGATCTGTGGGGTTCATCTACATGCAGGTGTGCTTAGTGAAGGTCTGGAAATCCAAGTCTTTCTTATGGCAATACTGTGTAGTCCGTTTGATTAAAAGTTAAGGTTGGAATATTTCTTGTAGCTACTACATGTGAGACACAGATGGAATTTATTTGCAATGTTAAAGTTTTCCATTGAAAGGACAGCTGCAATTATTTTGTCCTTTTCTATCAAGATGTTTGGTATTTCACGGTACTTTTCCCTCTAGCCTAGAATATAGTAGGGGTCTCACCAAACCCTCCTTTGAGGCTGAACCTTATTTCCATGGAATGGTCTGGTCGGAAAGGAAATGTCCATGGCTTCTGTTTATCCAGCATGGCAGCAGAACATAGAATGAAGGCCTCTATCTTCTCCATCTAGCAGAGGGAACGCAGACATTTGGATACATTCACGCATGCCTAATTCTAACACATCTACTAAAACAAGTGAAAAAATAAACATGCTTCATGCCTGTTTGTGAACACCATTTAGTCAGAAAAAATAAAGCTTAAGCTAAGGTCTAAATTCTGCAGTTTTAAATGCACATACAGCTTCCTTTATGAAAAAAGCAGAATTTGGCCTTAAAATTTTGTTCTTCAAAGGAGAAAAAAATAGTTGAAGTTGGGAGATTTTATATAAATTAGGCTACTGCATACCTATGAATGCATATTTTTACCAATCATACTAAGCAACTTACTTTAAAGAAGGAAGAGGAAAAAGAAGAGGAGGAAGTATAGCACCAAACTTGAGTTTTAGAAGGTATTATGCCTTAGATTAAGAAGGGAAATAATCATGAGTCCATAATTCTAAAACATGGAGACCAGAATGTCACTTAGTAGACAGTATTAAAAAAAGTTAAAACCTCCACTATATTAAAACCTTTTAAGTTGATTTTTAATTATACACTGTGAAATTCATTCTTTTGGTGTACACTTCTATGAGTTTTGACAAATGCAGAGTCATTTGTCACCACCAGTACAATTAACAGTTCTATTAACTCCCCCGCAAAGTTCCTTTGTGTGCTACCCCTTTGTAACGTTAGTTTTATGATTAAAATTTCAATTTACAGATATTCTTCTGAATTACTGTTGCATAGTTACTTGCTGGTTTCTCTCAACCCTTTTAATGAATAAGAGTTTAGCTTTTTTTCACAGAAACACAAATGGGTAAGGGTCAGTATGCCAGGTCAGCAAGTATTTATGAAGTGCTTGTTCTGGGCCCAGCTATTTCACTACATCCTCTTGGGACTACAAGAGAAGATAAAAATACTACATAAGAAGGGAGGTCCTAGGCATGTGAAACTTTACAGCAATACAAGGTGTTATATAATGGAAAGTTTAATTCTGAGATTCATATTATGAAAGGGATCATTAATGTGGGACCTGTGAGTCCCCTAAAATGTGTTTGGGTATGTCTTTGGGAAGAGGCTACAGAGCTTTCATCAGGTTATCAGGCTGACTAGAGTGGAAGGCCTGTAAGTGTTTTAGAGAGGAAATAAGAATGGAGAGATAGGGTGGAAGTTAATTGCTGATAAATCTTATAATCCAATAAGCAACAGAAAAACTTAACCTTCACATAGTACTTTAGGCTTTCACAACCATTTCTTTCATTTGAACCAGTAAATATTTGGGGAAGGTTCTTAAGTAATGAAATTACATGAAGGAAACAGTGTTTGAGGAAAATCAGTAGAACAGTAGTTTACAAGATGGGTTGAATACAGACTATAAGTAGGAAACTATTGTTTAGGTCTAAAAGGATAAGCATGAATTGGAAATTTTGAGCTGCAAAAGTGCAGAAGAGGTGGAAAATCTGATAAATTATTAAAAGAAAAACTGATAGGATTCACTGATGGATTGGTTAAAAGAGATTAAGGATTAGAATTTATTTAATCAATCACTCATTTGACAAGTATTTATTGAACTGAGCCTATTAGGTTCCTGGCATTTCTTCTAGGCATCAGAGAAAGAATAACCAGAAACTAGACAGACAAGGAAGGTCCCTACCCCACAGAGTTTATAATCTAATAAGGGGAAACAGACAATAAACAGGAAAACAAATTAATGGACAGAATAATTTCAGAAAGTGATTAACTGATACATGTTATCAGTTATCAAAGTGTCAGTATATATAAGACATGACTTCTTATATATAAGAAACAAAGGGGACAAGGGCAAGGGAATTAAATATGCCTTAATTAAGGGACTAGGCATTTAAAAACAAATCATCTAATTTAATTAAAAAATGATACTGAAAATAACATGGGACCTCTGGCAAAAACAGGACAGTGTGAAGGCAGGCCTTCTGTATATGTATGTATATTTACAAATGTGTGTGTGTTGTGGGGGTATATCTAAGAAGGGAAGGATGGTGAAAGAAGGGGCAGGAGGTAAGGATGACGAGTTAAGATTTTAATAAATTGAGTTAGAAGTCTTCTATTTTGGGGAGAAATCAACCCATGGGTATGATAGTGGAAAACACTATCTGAACAAAGAAACTACCTTAGCACAGCAAAACAAGAAAACATACAGTAAATGCTATCTTTACAAGTGAAGAGGTTTCAGTTTATAATAATATGTATTGGCTATTCACAGCAAGGAATGGACAATTGGTAAATTAATGCATTATGCTTCTCTTTTGCTTTCTACTCCCACAGTTAACTCTTGATAAAAGTGCTTCTGTCCTTAAAGAGCTCTTACCACATAAAAGAAGGCTTTCTGCTCCTATTCACCCTTGTGTGGAAAAAACTCAGAAGAAACAAACACAAATTTACATACAAGTCTTGTTATCCCTGCTAGATTGGAATCTCCTCAATGGCAGGTCCCACATCTGATTTATGTTTGTGTCCCTCTGAATACCAGAGTGCCCTGTATAGTGTAGTTACTCAATAAATATATATTTTTTGAACAGAGGAGCAAGGCTTTAATGATGGTCTTGCAAGATCGGGTGTCTGGTGAGCAGGCACACTCAATAAATATTTTTAAGTAAAGGCTCTTTCAAGGCAGAAGACTTTATTCAAACCACAATGCATTACTTTGATGGTTCTCCTCTCATGAGAACATAACTGGATTTATTCTATCGGCACTGTAACCACTATAAAATCAGTTACTAGCAATGTTTTCATTCTTCAATCAAAATATATTTTGGTCCAATTCTAAGTAAGAAGAAAAGAAACTCAATAAAAGCAGAGTAAATGGACTTCCAGGCATAAGAACTAAGCCAAAAAAAGGGGGTGGCAAAGGGGTGATGTACATAAAAATGCTTTGATAACACCTCTGATCTGCTCAGGTTTTCTCTTCCTCTCCTCAATGTCTAAAATATCTTGTTTGTGAACAGTAAAGAATGTTTTTTAAGCTGTTAACCGAATGCTTGACCCACGAGTCACTAGAAGATCTATTTACAATTGGTTAAAATACAAAAACAACTATATATATATAATTGGTTTTTGCTCTCTGCCTGTCTAGTTTGAGAAAGTAAAACAATTCAAAGATGAAAAACATACCTTGAGGCAACAGGCATGAAATTATATGCTGTGTATAGGCATAATAAGCAAAGGTTCATAAAAGATGAGGCTCAGTTAAAATTCTCATGGAAATGTGCACTGTTGATCAACATTTTAAAATTAGGTGGTGTCTTACTGCTTGACTACCACCTTACAACTGACTGGCAGAGACGGTTACATGAACAAATAAACATGACCTGTCCAGTCCTATACTTTATAAGTGTATTTCCACCACTCATTTTTCTTGGCTTTCTTCTTTTTTAAGAGTTTCATAAAGGTCTGTGTTTCATACAGAGTCGTGAGGATCCCAATAGGAAAGGTACATTTTTTAGATATGAGGATTTTAGAAGTCAGGATGGGAAACCAATCTTTGGCACACAAAAAAGACTCAATAAAAAAGACGACTGAATGAATTAATACCCATAAAGTGCTTAAAATAATGTCTGACACATCATATGCATTCAAATAATCTTAGTTGTTATTATTGATGCTTTTAGTATTTCCATAGGTGAGGGCAGTAATATTGGTGCACAATAATACTGGACTTTGAATCAGAAAACTTGGTTCAAAATGTGTCTACTTTACCTACTAGTTATGTGATCATAAGCAAGTCACTTAAATTTTCTGGACTTAAGTTTCCTAAAGTCAAAAAGAGGCACATAAGTACTTATGGTCGTAAGTTATTATGAGCATTAAAATGAATATATGGGAATATATGTGAAAAAACTTTGTAAATATAATCAAATAAAGATTTTTTTTTTAATTTTGGTGTTATTAATGTACAATTACATGAGCAACATTATGGTACCAGACTCTCCCTATTATCAAGTTCCCACCACATACCCCATTACAGTCACTGTCCATCAGCATAATAAGATGCCACTACTTGTCTTCTCTGTGCTATACTGCCCTCCCTATGCCCCCCCAACTACGTTATGTGTGGTAATCATAATGCCCCTTACTCTCCTTCTCCCTCCCTTCCCTCTCACCCTCCCCAGTCCCTTTCCCTTTTGGTAACTGCTAGTCCATTCTTGAGGTGTGTGAATCTGCTGCTGTTTTGTTCCTTCAATTTTTGCTTTGTTCTTATGCTCCACAGATGAGGGAAATCATTTGGTACTTGTCTTTCTCCACCTGGCTTATTCCACTGAGCATAATACCCTCTAGCTCCATCCATGTTCTTGCAAATGGTAGGATATGTTTTCTTCTTATGGCTGAATAATATTCCATTGTGTATATGTACCACACCTTCTTTATCCATTCATCTACTGATAGACACATAGGCTGCTTCCATTTCTTGGCTACTGTAAACAGTGCTGCGATAAACATAGGGGTGCATCTGTCTTTTTCAAACTGGGCTGCTGCAGGCTTAGGGTAAATTCCTAGGAGTGGAATTCCTGGGTCAAATGGTATTTCTATTTTGAGTTTTTTGAGGAACCTCCATACTGCTTCCCACAATGGTTGAACTAATTTACATTTCCACCAGCAGTGTAGGAGAGTTCCCCTTTCTCCACATCCTCGCCAACATTTGTTGTTGTTTGTCTTTTGGATGGTGGCCATCCTCACTGGTGTGAGGTGATATCTCACTGTGGTTTAACTTTGCATTGCTCTGATGATTAGCAATGTGGAGCATCTTTTCATGTGCCTGTTGGCCATCTGAATTTCTTCTTTGAAGAAGTGTCTGTTCAGCACCTCAGCCATTTTCTAATTGGCTTATTTGCTTTTTGTTTTTTGAGGTGCATGAGGTCTTTATATAATTTAGATGGCAACCCCTTTTCAGATATGTCATTTTTGAATATATTCTCCCACACTGCAGGATGTCTTTTTGTTCTACTGATGTTGTCCTTTGCTGTACCGAAGCTTTTCAGCTTGATATAGTCCCACTTGTTCATTTTTGCTTTTGTTTCCCTTGCCCGGGGAGATATGTTCATGAAGAAGTTGCTCATGTGTATGTCCAAGAGATTTTTGCCTATTTTTTTTCTAAGAGTTTTATGGTTTCATGACTTACGATCAGGTCTTTGATCCATTTTGAGTTTAATTTTGTGTTTGGGGTTAGACAGTAATCCAGTTTCATTCTCTTACATGTGGCTGTCCAGTTTTGCCAACACCAGCTGTTGAAGAGGCTGTCATTTCCCCATTCTATATCCATGGCTCCTTTTCCATATATTAATTGATCATATATGCTTGGGTTTATATCTGGGCTCTTTAGTCTGTTCCATTGGTCTATGGGTCTGTTTTTGTGCCAGTACCAAATTGTCTTGATTACTGTGGCTTTGTAGTAGAGCTTGAAGTCAGGGAGTGTAATTCCCCCCTCCCCTTTATTCTTCCTTCTCAGGATTGCTTTGGCTCTTTGGGGTCTTTTGTGGTTCCATATGAATTTTAGAACTATTTGCTCTAGTTCACTGAAGAATGTTGTTGGTATATTGATAGAGATTGCATTGAATCTGTAGATTGCTTTAAGCAGGATGGCCATTTTGACAATATTAATTCTTCCTATCCATGAGCACGGGATGTGTTTCCAATTATTGGTATCTTCTTTAATTTCTCTCATGAGTGACTTGTAGTTTTCAGAGTATAGGTCTTTCACTTCCTTGGTTAGGTTTATTCCTAGGTGTTTTATTCATTTTGATTCAGTTGTGAATGGAATTGTTTTCCTGATTTCTTTTTCTGCTAGTTCATTGTTAGTGCATAGAAATGCAACAGATTTCTGTGTATTAATTTTTTTATCCCTCAACTATGCTGAATTCAGATATTAGACCTAGTAATTTTGGAGTGGATTCTTTATGGTTTTTTATGTACAATACATGGCATCTGCAAACAGGGACAGTTTGACTTCTTCGTTACCAATCTGGATGCCTTTTATTTATTTCTTTGTGTTGTCTGATTGCCGTGACTAGGAACTGTAGAACTACATTGAGTAAAAATGGGGAGAATGGGCATCTTTGTCTTGTTCCCGATCTTAAAGGAAAAGCTTTCATCTTCTTGCTGCTAAGTATAATGTTGGCTGTGGGTTTGTCATATATAGCCTTTATTATGTTGAGGTACTTGTCCTATGTACCCATTTTATTGAGTTTTTATCATGAATGGATGTTGAATTTTGTCAAATGCTTCTGCAGCATCTATGGAGATGACCCTGTGGTTTTTGTCCTTCTTTTTGTTGATGTAGTGTATGATGTTGATGGATTTTCGAATATCATACCATACTTGCATCCCTGGGATGAATCGCACTTGATCATTATTGATGATCTTTTTGATGTATTGTTTAATTTGGTTTGCTAATATTTTGTTGAGTATTTTTGCATCTATGTTCATCAGGGATATTGGTCTGTAATTTTCTTTTTTTATGGTGTCTTTGCCTAGTTTTGTTATTAGAGTCATGTTGGCCTCGTTGAATGAGTTTGGGAGTACACCCTCCTCTTCTACTTTTTGGAAAACTTTGAGGGTGGATATTAGGTCTTCACTAAATGTTTGATAAAATTCAGCAGTGAAACCACTGGTCCAGTCGTTTTTTTCTTAGGTAGTTTTGTGATTACCAATTCAATTTCTTTTCTGGTAATTGGTTGATTCAGATTTTCTGTTTCTTCCTTGGTCAGTCTTGGAAGGTTGTATTTTTCTAGAATGTTGTCCATTTCTTCTAGGTTATCCAGTTTGTTACCAAATAATTTTCCATTGCATTCCCTTATAATTCTTTGTATTTCTGTGGTGTCCGTAGTGATTTTTCCTTTCTCATTTCTTATTCTGTTTATGGGTATAGACTCTTTTTTTCTTGATAAGTCCGGCTAGGGGTTCATCTATTTTGTTTATTTTCTCAAAGAAGCAGCTCCTGCTTTCATTCATTCTTTCTATTGTTTTATTCTTCTCAATTTTATTTATTTCTGCTTTAATCTTTATTATGTTCCTCCTTCTACTGACTTTGGGTCTCATTTGTTTTTCCTTTTCTAGTTTCATTAATTGTGAGTTTAGACTGTTCATTTGGGATTGTTATTCTTTCCTGAGGTTTGCCTGTATTGCAGTGTATTTCCCTCTTAGGATGGCCTTTGCTGCGTCCCACAGATTTTGCAGTGTTGAATTATTGTTGTCATTTATCTCCATATATTGCTTGATCTCTGTTTTTATTTGGTCATTGATCCATTAATCATTTAGGAGCATGTTGTTAAGTCTCCAAGTGTTTGTGGGCTTTTTCATTTTCTTTGATTAATTTATTTCTAGTTTCATACCTTTGTGATCTGAGGAGCTGGTTAGTACAATTTCAATCTTTCTGAATTTACTGAGTTTCTGTTTGTGGCCTAGTATCTATTCTTGAAAATGTTCCATGTGATCTTGAGAGGAATGTGTACCCTGTTGCTTTTGGATGGAGTGTTCTGTAGATATCTATTAGTTCCATCTGTTCTAATATGTTGTTCTGTGCCTCTTTCTCTTTATTTTCTGTCTGGTTGATCTGTCCTTTTGAGTGAGTGGTGTGTTGAAGTCTCCCAAAATGAATGCATTGCATTCTATTTCCCCCTTTAATTCTGTTAGTATTTGTTTTACATATGTAGGTGATCCTGTGTTGGGTGCATAGATATTTACAATGTTTATATCCTCTTGTTGGACTGACCCCTTTATCATTATGTAATGTCCCTATTTATCTCTTGTTACTTTCTTTGTTTTGAAGTCTATTTTGTCTGACACAAATACTGCAATTCCTGTTCTTTTCTCCCTACTAGTTGCATGAAATCTTTTTCCATCCCTTCACTTTCAGTCTGTGTATGTCTTTGGGTTTGAAGTGAGTCTCTTGTAGGCAGCATATAGACAGGTCTTTTTTTTTAATCCATTCAGTGACTCTGTGTCTTTTGATTGGTGCATTCAGACCATTTGCTTTTAGGTTGATTATCAATAGGTATGTACTTATTGCTATTTCAGTAAGATTCATGGTTACCAAAAGTGTAAGTGCAATTTCCTTACTATCTAAGTCTAATTTAACTCACTTCCTATGCTATTCCATATACAACTTAAAGATTCTTTTTTTTTCCTCCTTTTTCTTCCTCCTCCATTCTTTGTATGTTATGAATCACATTTTGTACTCTTTGTCTATCCCTTGGTGACATCTATTTAGCTTTAGGAATACTTCCATCTATAGGAGTCCCTCCAAAATGTACTGTAGAGGTGGTTTCTGGGAGGTAAATTCTCTCAGCTTTTGCTTATCTGAAAATTGTTTAATCCCTCCTTCAAATTTAAATGATAACCTTGCCGGGTAAAGTATTCTTGGTTCAAGGCTCTTCTGTTCATTGCATTAAATATATCATGCCACTCCCTTCTGGCCTGTACAGTTTCTCTTGAGAAATCTGATGATAGCCAGATGGGTTTTCCTTTGTATATGATCTTTTTTCTGTCTCTAGCTGCCTTTAAAAGTTTGTCTTTATCCTTGATCTTTGCCATTTTAATTATTATATGTCTTGATGTTCTCTTCCTTGGGTCCCTTGTGTAGGGAGATCTGTGCACCTCCATGGCTTGAGAGACTATCTCCTTCCCCATACTGGGGAAGTTTTCAGCAATTACCTCCTCAATGACACGTTCTATCCCTTTTTCTCTCTCTTCTTCTTCTGGTACCCTATAATGTGAATATTGTTCCGTTTGGATTGATCACACAGTTCTCTCAATATTCTTTCATTCTTAAAGATTCTTTTTTCTCTCTGTGCCTCAGCTTCTTTGTATTCTTCTTCTCTAATTTCTATCCCATTTACCCTGTCTTCTACTACATCTAAACTGCATTTAAATACCTCCACTGTATGATTCATTTCAGATACGGAATTTCTTAATGATTGAATGTCCATCTTAAATTTGTTCCTGAGTTCTTGAATATTTTTCTGTACCTCCATAAGCATGCTTATGATTTTTATTTTTAACTCTCTTTCAGGAAGATTGGTGAGTCCAGTTTCATTTGGCCATTTTTCTGGGGTTTGTGAGATTTTGGTCTGAACCAGATTCTTTTGACATTTCATATTTCTGTGTGGTGCCCTCTAGTGCCCAGAAGCTCCAGTCTCTGGAGCTGTGCAGCCCCTAGAGTGAGGTTGGGGGTCGTATGGGAGCAGAGCTGGTGCCTGGGTGGAGGAAATATCTATTTCGATTTCCGTCTGCCATGCCCGTCTCCCGTATGAGAGCCAGTGGGTCAAGCACACAGGTGTAAGCCTCTGTGCTCTGCGTCTCTAGCTGTTGCAGGTGGAGCCTCCCTCTGGCTGGCCTGATGCCATCACAGTGACTGCCGGCTTTCCAGCAGGTGCCGGCAGACCAGGAGGAAGGTGCAGCTGGCTGCATGTCACAGTGGAGGGCCTCAGAGCTGAGTAGCCAGCCAGGGGGAATGGAGCACCTGAAGCTCCTCTAAGTTCCCAATCTGCGGGGCAGAGCATGCCCTGACAACCTTGTGCCCCTATCCCTTCTCCCGTGAAGCAATTTCCGTGCAAACCCCGCCCCTTCAGAAGCCACTTGCTGCTAGGAAGCCTGTCAGATCGCCTGTCTTTTCTTTGTTTCAGAGGGGCCAGGTGTCGATCCCATCCTCCACAAACGGCCGGAATATGTCTCTCAAGCACTCCACCTGTCCCTGCTCCCCATCCTCCAGAGCACCACACAGTGTAGGTTTCTGCTTGCAAAGAAGACCTCCAGGGCTAGGTGTTCAGCAGTCCCATGCTTCCACCCCCTCCCTGCTCCATTTCTCTTCCTCCCGTCGGTGAGCTGGGGTTGGGGAAGGGCTTGGGTTCCGCCAATCAAGGCTTTGGTACATTATCCTCTTTTGTGAGGTCTGCTCCGTTTGTGAGGTCTGTTTGCAGTCTGGTGCAGCCTTCTTTCCTATTGCTGTTTTAGGGTTAGTGGTATTAACTATATTTTCGCACTCTGTGATTTTGGGAGGAGTTCTGTCTCACCTCTCATGCCGCCATCTTGAAATCCCACCTCAAATAAAGATTTAATTCAATAAAATCACTTGACTTTTCTCTCACTACCATACTCCTCACTTGAATCTATCTAAACGCATGGTCCCAAGTCTCCAGGCTGTGTCTGCTTTCTTATGGGGGTTCCCCTGCACTTCAAAACCGTATCAGGGCTTCTTTGCACCATTATCCTATTCTCTTTCTCTCTCTCTGTCTGTATCTTTCACACACACACACACACACACCCAAAAATGCTTGACACATGAGTCACTAGAAGACTTCAGATCAGTTTCTTTCCTTTTTCTCCTAGAATCCTATGTATTGTATCTCAAGTGGTTCCCTGCACTGAGACTAATCCCAAACACCACCGCTTCTTTCGGAAAGTCAGTATTCATTATCCAAACTGTGTCATTTTCAGCCCTTTAATAAAAGTCCTGGCTCCATCTTCCCAGGTCCTCAGTCAGGCTCATAGGGACCTGAACCAAGATCAACCTGATATTCTCATCCCAGTGTGTTTTCAAACTTTAATGTAACTTGGAATATATCATTCAAGTTAGACCTGGGCCCAGGAATCTGCATTAAAATACTCCTTTAGGTGTTGGTAGGACGTCTGTAAATCATACATGATGAACAGTAAATTATTGCTTCTGTTTGCTTGAGGCACTATTTCTCTCCCTCTCCCTGTTTTCATGTCAGCCTTTCAGAGATACCCAACTACCTAGCACACCCAAACACTGAAAAGATAAATTATCTGACCTTTTTCCTCTTTTCCCCATCCTGCCAAGTACTGGGTTCCTAAAATCAGAAATTCCTTTACACTTCCCAAAAGGTAGAACAACTACCTTTTCTGAGCTAGCTTGGTAGTGGTGTCTACCGGGCTTATAGATCCCAAATGCTTAAGCTCATAAACATACATTTCCTTCACTAAAGTTAAACATCATCATCATCATCATCATCATCATCATCATCATCATAGCTTTACATTTATCAACTATCCCCTTTGTGCTCGGCATGGCATGAAGCATGTCAAATTCTTTTCTAATCTTTAAAAGAAGTCTGTAAGGTTGATTTTATTGATAAAGAAATAGAGTCTCTGAGAGGGAAAAGTTAAGTAACCTACTCAAGATACTCAACAATAAATGGTGGTTTAAACCACCACATGGGATTTGAACCCATCCAAGCTGAATCCAAAGTGTGTGCTCTTAATCACTCGGCTCTAGAAGCCTGTGGAAACACGGACATATCATCTGCAATAAGTGCTGGCGTGAGTCAAAGACACTGCCACAAAAACTTTTAAAGGCAGGGCAAGAGGACATAGTCCAAAGTCAAGAATTTTAATCCTTGTCAATATCAGAACATGCTTGGTGAACCTCTATTACCAACCTTATCCAGTCATGATCATATTATATCTTCATGTGTCTCAAGATCCAGAGAAGTTTAATGACTTTAGAGAGAGACAGAATTGAGGAAAAACAGATTAATAATTTCAGTTAAGCCTCACTGTAGAATTTTTAAATGTCCACAAGGTCTATTGCTATGCTAAATATGATCTATCTTATCACAAAAGACAGTTTTTCCATGTCATAGGGAAAAAACTCTAAGGAGAACATTTTCTGGTAACATTAATCATAAAACAATGTAATAAAAAAATCACATCTACAGGCTGTAGTTGAATGCAAAATAACCAGGACATTGGAAGAAATGAATCATTCATATCTTAGAAAGGAAAAGTTGTCCTTGTTCAAAATGCATTTTGTAAAATTCATTAAAGACTGCTGAAGTTAAAGTGAGGAAAGCCATTTCCTCATGCATAAAGCAGGAAGCTTTCATTATGTTTCTTTCATTGTTTTTGCAAGTGAGCAAGGTTAAGGTATTTTTACTTTGCTGCAACCTGTTTGTAATGGGAACTTACTTCTTCACAAGCAATTTGAGAAATTTAGAAAGGGCCAACCAAGGGACCACCTATGTTTTTGTGAGCTGCTTCAGATGCTGTGTGAAAAACAGATTATTCTGGACCACATAAAGTTATTCTAAAACTAGGCAGTAGAGTTAAACATTAATAATAACATCAATCAAAGGTGAAAATTATGTTGAATGATGGTCTAGAAAAAAAAAACAAGCTTTCTCAACAGGATAGTCCAAAACATTGAGGTAATTAAGATGTGCCTGCAAAATGAGGAAGTACAAAAGTGAACAACTGCTTTAATTTCTATGGACTTCAGGCTTACCAGTTCAAATTCATATTTTCTTTACCAGCATTAACAGTAGCTGACTTCTGCCTTTCTCATTAGAATAATGATAATGTAAAATCCTAGGTATGTTCCTGGCTCGGCAAATTTACTGGCTATAAGTCCTTAGGCCAAATAATTCAGATATTTTAAGACTCATTTTTCTTACATGTAAAATGGGCATAACATACTTACTACACAGAGATGTAAGGGCTAAATGAGGAGGAATCTGAAGTGCCTGACGTTGAGCCTGAAACCCCAAAGGTATTCAATAAACAGAAAGTCTTTCCATATCCATGTCCTCCTTTTCTCCTACTCATTCTTCAAACTCAAGCCAAAGCCCTACCTTCTGTATAATATATTTTAGGCACACGGTTTTCCTTATAGTATCTGAATTCTTACAGCAGTGGCTTCTGATCTGTGGTCCAGAGATTACTGTGGTGAGGGAGAGTGAGGAGGGAGGAGCAGAGTTATTGAAAAGGGCCTACAAGCACTAAGAATACAAAGCATTTTTTAGAGACTGAAAGAATAAGTCTAGCACTGAAATGTACAACCATGTTTTCCAGTATGTGTAGATACTGCTGTGTAAATTAAAACACAAGTTTACTCAAAGTGTTACTGAATTTATGGTAGCTTTTAATTTATTTATTTATTTTTATTGAATGGAGAGTAAAAATTCAACTACTGTTAGGATAGATTTCCATAGTTACACTCTGGAAAGCTGGATCCCCCTATCACAACTGTCTCTATAGTTGTATGGTGTTCTACTGTTGTTTTGTGAAGGCCTGTACTAGGGTGAAGCAAGAGAGGCATTCACTTCAAGCGAAAATTCAAGAGATACCAAAAACCTCAGTAATTAAGATAAATAATATTTTAAGGAAATTTTTAAAATAAAAATGCAAAAAATACTTGATGAACAAAACATCAAAATTTTCAATACAGACATGATCTATCAGGCTAGTATGGTGAATTGAGTGATATAAGTCAGGCAAGTGCACAGCCAGATTGCATTTCATAAACATGGTGAGGATTTGACTGCATATCTAAAAAACAGAAATAAAAGATTGGGTCACTGTTTCACATTACGAAAAATGTTCATTAAAATGTTTAGCTTGATCTCTGAATAAGCTTATCCATGACACATGCCACGAGTGCTTTCACAAAAAGTTGCCTTTGGCATGCAAAAACCAGGGCAAGCATGAGAGAGAAGGCATGAGAAGAGAGAGAAATGGGTATGCATGTTGAAATTGAATTTAGTAATAGGAAAAACAGATCTGGGAGAGTATCAATTAACCAGTAAAAGTCTTGCTGTTCAGAAAGGTTTATAACTAGCCTGGTTTTATTTTCCAGAGGGCAGGCAATACCATATTCTTTATTATCATTATCATCATCACCATTTATTGAATATTTACTGTATGCCAAGCACTACAATGAAAGCTTCATCTTGTTTAGTCATCACAACAGTTCTATGAAGTATATGTACCCTCACTTTATTAACTGAGTTTCAGAGAAAATTAAATGACTTACATACAGTGCTGTACTTAGTAACGGATTTTAGGGACTATGGATTTATCCAGGTATACCTGTAATAATAATAAAATAATAATAATATCAAATAACTTTGAATAGTTACTGTTTTAAGCACTATGCTAAGCATATTATCTCATTTAAATTTTACAGCCAAGTCAGGTAGGTATTATTATACGTTTTTTACTGAGACTTAGAGTGGTTGGGGTGTGTGTGTGTATACATATATTTTATATATATACACACAATTGAAGTAAATTTCTAGACTCAAGAAGGAGCTGCTCCTGCACAGGGTACAATGTCAGCAAATCAAAACTTAAGATAACTTTTATGTCCCTTCAAATGCTCCACTTGATCAGAAATGCAGTATATCTGGTCAGCCAAACCCCAAACGCCAAGGCAACTCTGAACCTTCTCATCCCAAATAAGGCTAAGTGGCCCCAACCAATTAAATATCTTCTATTTTTCTCTTGTTCTTCATTTCTTTTCCTATAAAAGCCGCCTGTCTCCCACCCCATTTTGCAGTTCTCTGAGTGGAGATAATCTGCTTCACGAAGTGTAAGTAAAGTTTATGTCCCCTAAATTACCTTCTTTAATCATCTTTAACTATACACACACATAATATATAAACATACGTAAATATTTAGCATCTACTATGTACCAGGTATTATGCTAAGTACCACACACTTATCTCAATTAATTCATTTGCTAGTGCCCAGAGAATATTGCTACTGCAGACTTGTATGCAAAGCTGCCACTTTTATAAGCAGGGTCTTTTAACAGCAAAGAATTAGTTTTCATCTGACTGAGTTCCATAAACTATAAGGTGCTGAAAGGTTCTCCTAGAGACATTACTGGTATAACCTAAGGAAGCTAATAAAGGTTACAAACCAGAACTGAAGGCTCTTGGAATTTAAATGGAAAATATCCACATTGTAATCTCAAAACAACTGGCCAGCATGGTTGTGTGTTTATTCTGATAACTATGTGTCATTTCTCCACATCAATGACCAAGTCTCCAATACACCTGTGTGTCCAACAATACAGTTCTGACACTACTGGTAGCTAAATCAGACCCTACAAATTAAGAGGGCTCAGTCCCATAACACTGCCCTCAGTTGAGATACCAGACACAAGTGGGCTACCCAGGTGACCCACAGTATTGCCTGACCAACTGCAAATTCAAGGGTTCAGGATCAATAATTCAGTGGAGCAAATGAGCATCCAGATGAATAGCTAAAGAGGGTGAAATCTGGAAGGGTCCCAAGAGACTCTGTCCCTGTTGAGTCAGGGTGCACCACTCTCTTGAAACATGGATATAGTCACCAACTTGGAGGGTCATTTAGGGGTTTTTAAGAATACTTCTTACTCTGCCATACTATTGTTCCATGACGTCTTTCACTTTACAGCCAGATAAGCCAGAAAGGATAAGTGATAGGCAATTCTCCCTGACTTTCTATCTCCTCTAGAAATTAGCTGGAAAAGTAAGCCCTTGTTTTACCTGAAGAGTGTTAGTTATGTGAAGAAGTATGCCTTCTAGATAGAAGAGTTTTCCACTCAGTTTACAAGAAGGAAATTATTGATATTACCAGTACAAATGGCTAATACCCTGCAACTTACTGTGACCTAATTGGGAACTCCAAGAAACCAACAATTTCACTTGGGGAAAAGTAACAAGAAAAGCCACCCAGCATACTTTCAGTCTTAAGGCTAGTTGAGGGAAACCCAGATTTCATACCATTTGGCTCAAACTAAAAATACACATATTGACAGGCTTATCTTTATGTGTCAAGAGTTGGTTAGAGGCACACATTATAGGGATGAAAGAACTCAGTGATATAACGTTTATAATACTAATGTCAATGATACTATCACCACTTTACACTTAACAGAGGATTTTAGAGTTTTTAATGTTTACTATTGTGCTCTCAAGGCTCTATTTGATCTTCTGACTTCTAATCCAATTTTATCTCAAATTATTTAATTCGCTCCACCTACACAAAAGATTGCCTGTATTCTCAAATATGCCAAGCTCATTTGTTCCTCTAGGTCTTTTCAGTTGCTATTCCTCTGCATGCAATGATTTTCTTTCTTGAATGCCATCTACATGGCTCTTTCTTCTTTCCTTCAAAACTAAGTTTAATTATTACCTCCATAGTGAGACATTGCCTGACCACAATATCTAAACTAAGTCTCTTGTAATGCTCTTACACTAAATCCTGTCCTCTTCTTTCATGGCACTTATCATAAGTTGTAATTACATATTTATGTGTTTACTTCTTTAGTATCTGCAATTTCCATCATAACGTAAGCTTAATGAAAATAAGTACACTCTTGAGAGGGATTGAAGATGGCGGCGTGAGAGGTGAGACAGAGGTTTCCTCCTAAAACCACATATAATATGAAAATATAACTAATATAACTACTCCTCAAATAGCAACAGGAAAGAGGACTGCAACAAACTGCATACACCTGGAGACAAGAGCAGACCTCACAGAAAAGGGTAACATATTAAAGCTGTGGTCCTGCGGGATCCAAGCCCTTCCCCCACCCCAGCTCACTGGCAGGAGGAAGAGGAACAGAGCAGGGAGGGAGTGGAGATCTGGGACTGCTGAATACCTAACTCTGGAGATCTGCTCTGGGAGCACAAACCTACATTTCATGGTACTTGCATGATACTCTCATAATTAGGGGGTTGGAAAGCTAAGACAGGCAGAATTCCTGGAGAGACTTAAGATTCCAGCTGCGTGTGGAAAGCAGGGATTCATATCCAGCTGCTCTGGGACAAAAGAAAGGTGGGCAGACTGAGAGACTTCCTAACAAAGAAGCCCTTAGCAAGAGGGCTGCTAAAGGGGCAAGGATTGCACAGAGCTGACTGCTCAGGAGAAAGGACAGGTAGGCAAAATTGTCTGGGTGCACTCTGCCCAGCAGGTTGGGAGCTTTCAAGACCTTCAGGTGCTCCAGCTCCCTGGCTGCCTACACAGCTCCAAGAACCCCTTCTGTGACAGGCAGACTACTGCACCTTTCTCCTGGACAGCCACACCGGGTTTGCAAACCCAGAAACCCTACCCTGGCATTACGCCAGCCACAGGGAAGATCTGTCTACAGTAACTAAAAATGGAAAGCACAGAGGCTTATACCTGTGTGCTCGGCCCACTGGTTCAGGCAGTGGAGACAGGCCTAGCAGCGAGGAACCAGGAAACAGCTTTTTCCACCCCCGACACACCAATATCACTCCCCTGAATCTCCGACATTGCTTCAGGGGCCCAGCAGCTCCAGAGAGTAGAACTTCTGGGCACTAGAGGGCACCATACACAAATATGAAACGCCAAAGGAACCTGGTCCAGAGTAAAATTATTAATACAACTCCTGAGAAAGATTTAAATGATATTGACCTCATGACTCTCCCTGAAAGGGAATTCAAAATAAAAATCATTAACATGCTCATGTAGGTACAGAAAGATATTCAAGAACTTAGGAATGAATTACGGTCAGAGATCCAACCACTGAAGAGCACAATGGACGGTATTAAAAGCAGATTGGATATGGTGGAGGAGACGATAAATGAAATAGAAACTAGAGAAGAGGAATACAAAGAAGCTGAGGCACAGAGAGAAAAAAGGATCTCTAAGAATAAAAGAATATTGAGAGAACTGTGTGACCAATCCAAACGGAATAATATTCGCATTATAGGGATACCAGAAGAAGAAGAGAGAGAAAAAGGGATAGAAAGTGTCTTTGAGGAGGTGATTGCTGAAAACTTCCCCAATCTGGGGAAGGAGATAGTCTCTCAGGCCATGGAGGTGCACAGATCTCCCAACACAAGGGACCCAAGGAAGACAACAGCAAGACATATAGTAATTAAAATGGCAAATATCAGGGATAAGGACAGACTATTAAAAACAGCCAGAGAGAGAAATAAGATCACATACAAAGGAAAGCCCATCAGGCTATCATCAGACTTCTCAGCAGGAACCTTACAGGCCAGAAGGGAGTGGCATGATGTATTTAATGCAATGAAGCAGAAGGGCCTTGAACCAAGATTACTTTATCCAGCAAGATTATCATTTAATATTGAAGTAGGGATTAAACAATTCCCAGATAAGCAAAAGCTGAGAGAATTTACCTCCCACAAACCATCTGTACAGTGTATTTTGAAGGGATTGCTATGTATGGAAGTATTCCTACGGTTTAAAAGCTGTCACCAAAGGTAATAAAACCACAGTAAAGAAAGTGGAACAGCTAATTACCAAGAAAATGCAAAATTAAATTAACTATCCCCAAAGTCAATCAAGGGATAGACAAACAGTACAGAAAATGATACCTAATATATAAAGAATGGAGGGGGAAGAAAAAGGAGGAGGAAAAAAACAAAAACAGAAAAGAACCTTTAGTTTGTGTTTGTAATAGCATATTAAGTGAGTTGTTAGACTCTTAGACAGTAAGGAAGTTACCCTTGAACCTCTGGTAACCAGGAATCTGAAGCCTGAAAGGCCAATAAGTACATACCTATCCATAATCACCCTAAATGTATATGGACTGAATGCACCAGTCAAAAGACATAGAGTTACTGAATGGATAAAAAAACAAGACCCATCTATATGCAGTCTTCAAAAGACTCACTTTAAACCCAAAGACATACACAGACTAAAAGTGAAGGGATGGTGAAAGACATTTCATGCAATAGGGAGAAAAAAGCAGGAGTTGTAGTGCTTATATCAGACAAAATAGACTTCAAAACAAAGAAAGTCACAAGAGACAAAGAAGGACATTACATAATGATAAAAGGGTCAATCCAAGAAGAGGATATAACCATTATAAATATCTATGTACCCAACACGGGAGCTCCTACATATGTAAAACAAATACTTACAGAATTAAAGGGGGAAATAGAATGCAATGCATTCATTCTAGGAGACTTCAACACACCATTCACTCTGAAGGACAGATCAACCAGACAGAAAATAAGTAAGGAGACAAAGGCAATGAACAACACATTGGAACAGATGGACCTAACAGACATCTACAGAACTCTACACCCAAAAGCAGCAGAATACACATTCTTCTCAAGTGCACATGGAACAGTTTCAAGAATAAATCATATACTAGGCCACAAAAAGAGCCTCAGTAAATTCAAAAAGATTGAAATTGTACCAACCAGCTTCTCAGACCTCAAAGGAATAAAACTAGAAATGAATGACACAAAGAAAATGAAAAATCCCACAAACACATGGAGGCTTAATAACATGCTCCTAAATAATCAATGGAACAATGACCAAATAAAAACAGAGAACAAGCCATATATGGAGACAAATGACAATAATAATTCAACACTGCAAATCTGTGGGACGCAGTGAAGGCCGTGCTAAGAGGAAAGTATATGGCAATACAGGCCTACCTCAGGAACGAAGAACATTCCCGTATGAGCAGTCTAAACTCACAATCAATGAAACTAGAAAAAGAAGAACAAATGAGACCCAAAGTCAGTAGAAGGAGGGACATAATAAAGATTAGAGCAGAAATAAATAAAATCGAGAAGAATAAAACAATAGAAAGGATCAACAAAAGCAAGAGCTGGTTCTTCGAGAAAATAAACAAAATAGATAAACCCCTTGCCAGACTTATCAGGAAAAAAAGAGAGTCTACTCACAAAAACAGAATCAGAAATGAGAAAGGAAAAATCACTATGGACAGCACAGAAATACAAAGAACTATTAGAGAATACTATGAAAAATTTTATGCTAACAAACGGGATAACCTAGAAGAAATGGACAATTTTCTAGAAAAATACAACCTTCCAAGGCTGACGCAGAAAGAAACAGAAAATCTCAGCAGACCAATTACCAGCAACGAAATTGAACTGGTAATCAAAAACATACCTATGAACAAAAAACCTGGACCAGATGCCTTCACCGCTTAATTTTATCAAACATTTCGTGAAGACCTAATACCCATCCTCCTTAAAGTTTTCCAAGGAGTAGAAGAAGAGGGAATACTTCCAAACTCATTCTATGAGGCCACCATCACTCTAATACCAAAACCTGGCAAAGACACCACAAAAAAAGAAAACTACAGACCAATATCCCTGATGAACATAGATGCAAAAATACTCAACAAAATATTAGCAAACCGAATTCAAAAGTACTTCACATGGATCATCCATCATGACCAAGTAGGATTTATTCTCAACATTCGAAAATCCATCAACATCATCCATCACATCAACAAAAAGAAGGACAAAAACCACATGATCATCTCCATAGATGCTGAAAAAGCATTTGACAAAATTCAACATCCATTAACGATAAAAACCCTCAACAAAATGGGTATAGAGGGCTAGTCCCTCAACATAATAAAGTGTATATATGACAAACCCACAGCCAACATTATACTTAACAGGGAGAAGATGAAGGCTTTTCCTTTAAGATCGGAAATAAGACAAGGATGCCCACTCTCCCCACTTCTATTCAACATAGTACTGGAGGTACTAGCCATGGCAATCAGACAACACAGAGAAATAAAAGGCATCCAGACTGGCAGGGAAGAAGGTAAACTGTCCCTTTTTCAGATGACATGATATTGTACATAAAAATCCCTAAAGAATCTACTCCAAAACTACTAGATCTAATATCTGAATTCAGCAAAGTTGCGGGATACAAAATTAATGCACAGAAATCTATGGCTTTCCTATGCAGTAACAATGACCTAGCAGAGAGAGAAATCAGGAAAACAATTCCATTCAAAGTTGCATCAAAAAGAATAAAATACCTAGGAGTAAACCCAACCAAGGAAGTGAAAGACCTATACTCTGAAAACTACAAGACACTAATGAGAGAAATTAAAGAAGATACCAATAAATGGAAACACATCCCCTGCTCATGGATAGGAAGAATTAATATTGTCAAAATGGCCATCCTGGCTAAAGCAATCTACAGATTCAATACAATTCCTATCAAAATACCAACAACATTTTTCAACAATCGAGAGAAAATCATTCTAAAATTCATATGGAACCAAAAAAAGAACCCGAATAGCCAAAGCAGTCCTGAGAAGGAAGAATAAAGCTGGGGGGGTTATGCTCCCCAACTTCAAACTTTACTACAAAGCCACAATACTCAAGACAATTTGGTACAGGCACAAGAACAGACCTATAGACCAATGGAACACACTAGAGAGCCCAGATATAAACCCAAGTATATTTGGTCAATTAATATATGATAAAGGAGCCATGGATATACATACAATAGGGAAATGACAGCCTCTTCAATAGCCGTTGTTGGCAAAACTGGACAGCTACATGCAAGAGAATGGAACTGGATTATTGCTTAACCCCATACACAAAAGTAAACTCGAAATGGATGAAGGACCTGAATGTAAGTCATGAAACCATAAAACTCTTAGAAGACAACATAGGCAAAAATCGCCTGAATATAAGCATGAGTGACTTCTTCCTGAATGCATCTCCTCGAGCAAGGGAAACAAAAGCAAAAATGAACTCACGGGACTACATCAAACTAAAAAGTTTCTTTCTGTACAGCAAAGGACACCACCAACAGAACAAAAAGGCATCCTACAGTATGGGAGAATATATTTGTAAATGACATATCCGACAGGGGGTTAACATTCAAAATATATAAAGAACTTACACGCCTCTACACCCAAAAAGCAAATAACCCGATTAAAA